>BSBM01001711.1:3560000-3770584 GCA_027924585.1 Larix kaempferi
AAAACCATTTCCAATGCCCTAAGACATATAGATACTAATTTCAAAACCATATAATGGCACTTCCATCCTCAATCACAATACAATGATACCTCAAGAGGCCATGTCTAGTTGGTGGAGGTAACCTTCTTAGCCCTAGATGGATATAATATTCCTTTAAGGCTCGAGTCTTAGGTATCCTCCCTTGACCATGTCCAATTCCCTAAGTCCCCAAGACTTGGATACATCTAGCACAATGGATACCTGTGTGGAATAGAGGGGGGGGGGGGATTGGGTGGATAGGAAGGGAAGAGGGGTGGGTTATAGATAGTGGGGGGGGGGGCTCGTTAGGGATAGATAGATAAAAAATAAACATGTAAAACAACAATGCGTGTGTGCACAGAATTGCGCGCGCGCTATAGCATGTGCGTGCTTCTGTGCGCGCACGCGTGTCTGAATTCAAATTGTTTTTGGCACCCTTGGAGGCTTGGAATTAGCTTCGGACTGCACCTTTAGGCTCGGTCCGATTTATCTATGATTTATGGCAGAACACATCAAATGATGCAACTTCCTGTTTTTCACAGCTAGTTCTGCATAAGCTCCACGAGTGCACTGCAGATGAAATTGCACACACTTGTCGAGTTCTGTGTGCAGATTCCAAATATATAATTTTTTAATAGATCTGTTGTTGTTCTCTATTTTTAATTCATTTTAAACTGCAGTCATGTCAAATTCGTAAAAAACATAGGTCGTTTATTTGGCCTATAACTTTTGACTGGCTTACCTATTTCGAAAACGGAAAAGAACCCACATAAGAGCACGAAAATACCTACAACCTAAAAAAAAATTGCATTTTGATTATCTTTAGACGATGATATGGTGGATTAAAACTTGACCATTTCCTTTTAGGGCTTCACTGACTTCGGTAATTTAAAAAAAAAAATATAAAATTAACTTTTAAAATTTTGGAAAAATAGCTCCGCAAAAGATTTGTCTGTTTCCTACGCCTCTACCTATTTTTTTTTTTCTCATAAATTGAAAATTTACATAGCAAATAGGTAGGTCAACAAAAACATGTGCATTATGTTTTAGAAAAAAAATATCATACCAATCTTCGAATAATGACATTTTGGGGTGGTTATACCACTTTTCCATAAATAAAAGTTATATATTCTGGAAGGTCATCCGTTTTTATACGTTTCATCTTTTTACACCTAATCAGAAAAAGTTTTGTAGGTACCTCTAATAATTCATTTTATGATAATATTTCTGTTTTTCCAGAATGTCATTGCAACTAATGTGTCATAATTGGGTATCATTACCTTGCACCATCCCACAAGCATTTACATGAACCATGGGTGTGGATTGGAACCAACAAAATATATGGTGCATGTGTAGCAACTATCTCAAATTTACGAATCAGGGGTGCAAGAACTAATTTTTTTATAAGCAAATAAAAAAATATCAACAAACTTAGAATTCTTGATTGTACATATTTAGATATCGATTCTCAACCTATAAATATCATTAATGATATGACATGTTGCATTCTAGTGTGTAGATTCTACACATCTTTTGGTAATTATTCCCATTCCATGTAAGGAATATTGGATAGTTTGTGTCTCAAATAGATCACATATTGCTCCAAAGCATTTTCATGTGTGTGAAAGAAGTTTGGACTTTTCATGGGCATTAGACAATTTAACCATGTACATAGACATGTTTCCAGAAGAAGGGACCCCATTAAAGATTATTTTTCATAACTAAAATCAAATCTCAACAAAACCATCCACACAGGTTCAAATAAAACATCAAATAAAATTCCATCACCTTTTTGAAGGGATAAAATTCCATCACCTTCAGAAAGAGATAAGCAATTGATGGAGTGAAGTAATGCATGGGATGAATGGGATGACCAAGAGAATGCACCTGAAAGATCTGACACAGAAGATCCATTTTGGTTGCATTTTAGGTCTTTAATTGCTGAAAAGATAAGTGTAGAAAATGTTGAGTAATTTTGTAAGGCATTCCAAAAATTTCATAAACAACTTGTATATAAATCTCTCCCCTTTGATGCAGTGAAACATATCACAACACACATGGATCCCAATGCAAGCCAATGACACGTGGGAAGAAATGTATTTTAAATTAATTATGTCCAAGAGAGTTAAGGCTAATGAATTAGCAGACTCCCCTCTTCTCTTTTGCATTCTTGCAATTGTCATTCAGCCTCGACTATATCTTCACTCAATATAATATTGATATTTTGCAATTGATTACATTTACAGGTCTGTCATTGGTAAGGGACAGGGGAGATAAATCATATGCATGAAAAAAACTATTATTGCTGTTTCAAAAAATATTCCAAAGATCATGGTTTTAATCACCCATCCTCTTTTGTTTTCAATAAAACAATTTTCGCACTATAACAATAGTTTAGAAGTTTAAAACAACCTATTAATAATGGTTGAGAGACATTACCACCTAATTATTTTGGTTAGGTATAGTTTTATGAATAACGTAGATATAAATTTCAATATCCTCTTGAAAAGGTTTTGAAATCTCTCACTAAAGGACAAACATTCAACTATATATACATATATAACCAAATTCCAAAACTAAAATTTTACTAATAGTCTTAGACAAAGAAGCGCCCTCGCATTCATTTGAGAACTCGTCCCGTTTCAAAGCTTAGGCAAAGTTCATCGTCACCAAAGTATGTCGCAATTGACACACCCATCAATAAAGGCAATCAAGTGATAAGCCTCTCAAATGTTTTTTAAAGGTTAGTTAAACATAAAGGCACCAAGTCTAAAATATTTCAAAGCTTCACTAAATTTTGTAAAAAGAATTATTGGAGCTTCAATGAAAAAACATGTTTAAACATTATATTTTAAATTATGTAAAAATGAGTTATCTGAATTTTAAATAATATGTAAATAGGAATTATTAAAATTTTAAATAGAAATATATTTAGAAATTATATACTTTAATATATTTAATATTAAAATTTTAATAATAAATTATTAAAATTTTAATTAAAAAAATATCTAGAAATTATATCTACTTATTATATTTAACATAAATTTTGTAAAAAGAATTATTGGAGCTTCAATGAAAAAATATGTTTAAACATTATATTTTAAATTATTTAAAAATGAGTTATCTGAATTTTAAATAATATGTAAATAGGAATTATTAAAATTTAAATAGAAATATATTTAGAAATTATTTACTTCAATATATTTAATATTAAAATTTTAATAATAAATTATTAAAATTTTAATTAAAAAAATATCTCGAAATTATATGTACTTATTATATTTAACATTTTGGTTTGAAAAAATGTTTTTTATACATGTATTTATTATATCACAAATTGTCATAGTGATTACCATCTGAGTAATTAGTTGGCATGTATACTAATATAAATATTGATTGGAGTAAAATATATCAAAGGTTACTTATTTTAATTTTTTACTTCGTATGATATTGTTTCTTACATTTTCTTTTTAGTTTTAGTCATACAAAAAGCTTTCCTATTATCTATAATATTTAGCAGAATAAACATATTTAATTAAATTAAATACAGAAAATAAATACCATCACACTATATCAATTGAAAAAGGGAAAAATGAACCATTTCAATTAATTACTTGAAAGCAATTTTTTAAGTAAAAAGTTTAACAATGGGATTTCGAGTAAATCTGGTGACGAATTATTTGGTTTTCTATTATTATTTACGAAAAGTATTGTATGAGTATTAATAAATTTTATTTGAAAAAAAATGTGAATGAGTTGTAAAAATGGGTAAATAAGTATCATATTTCACTTTTATCATTCAAATAGCCATTTAAGAATCTAGCTATGTTAAAGGTTTATATGACCGATGCAGAATGCGATTTTCAAATATGAATATAATATTTTTTAATAATTAAATTATAATGATATATAGACTTAAATTGTTGTTTGAAAGAAATTAAAATAAATAGTAAAAGTGGTTACTATATAGCAAAGTAATTGCAGAAATCAAATCCCTTATATACTTAATTAATATATGATAAACCCTATATACATGGAATTAACATTTTAGAATATTTTAATGAAGGTTGTGAATTTTAAGATACTAAAAAATGGAATTATATTATATATGATCATAAATTAAAGTTATAATAACTTCTAAATTATGAAAATTAAAACGGTATATTCGGTGTTTTTAAAGGGGTGTTAATTAAAACGGTATATTCGGTGTTTGTAAAAGGGTGTTAGATTATGGAAATATGTTTAAAGATATATTTTATGATCTCTTATAACTTGTGCAATAATATATTATTATTTTATTACAATTGTATATGTCTTTCTCATTATAATTAAGTATGTTTATTATATGCGATGAAACCATTATTAATGAGTCTTTTTAGGGGTAATATCTTTTATGTTTTAGGACATAAACCAATAAAGATTAAGGTTCATATTTCATAGAATTATTAAGGAACATTGCAATCCAACATATCTGATGATGAATGTTATTTATTTTGTATTAAGTATTTTAGAAATATTCTCAAAATTATTATTATTTGTAAAAAGAGTTATAAGTCAAATACTCCGTGAATAATTTGTACAACAACTATTATTTCAATTATTGAAATAAATTAATAAAGGAAAGACACTTGAGCAACCAGTTGAAAGAGGGGACAACATCATGAGACAATGAACAAGTGGATAGCAAGCAAGAGATTTTGTATCAATCAAATCCAATCAAAAGCTCAGCAAACCGACAAGATCCACAATTATAAGGATCCAGATATTGCTTGAGATTTGATTGAGATGGCACAAGACTTGGGCAAAAAAAATATAATGGTGCACTGAGAAGACACACGACGTTGTGTAGTGCATGGAGAGATTGTTGCTATGAGGGCAAGCTGTTGAGTATTTCTCCCTTTTCTTTTGAAATTTCATCACTAGATTTGTTACAAACTCTTGGAGAGAGTGTCGTGTTCATATTATGCTTATCTAGTTCATTGGTCCATGTTGGTGATCCAACTCGAGGTGAAGTTGGGCCAGTAGAGTGGCTGTCCTCTTCTCTGGCTGGGAGGAACTGAACGATTCCATGTGTTTTTTTCTCATTGTTTCCAAGTAAGTACATTCCTTTTGTGTTTGCTTAATAAGTTATCAATGGCATAAAGTATTTTATTTGGAATGTTTGTCGTCTTCTTTCTCGATATACGCGGTGAGCAATGTCGGCATAATCTCAATTTTTATACCTCTCTTAAATATACTGAAAAAATTATTGTTGTCGTCTTCTTTTCTTTATGTGTGCGGGAGATGTATTAGTATTGACTTAATTTGAATTGATATCTCTATGATTTTACATAGTTTATATATATATATATATATATATATATATATATATATATCAACTCTTAGCACAGAGTTCGGACCTCTGCTTGTATGCTAATATTATACAAGTTTTAGTTGAATAAACCAGTTCTCTGTAAATATTGGAAAAAATTATTTCAATGTATAGAACCAAATTAACACAGAGATCAGTTCTCTATTGATGGGCACCAAGTTATATAAATATATGAAGTTAATTTAATACAGAGATCGAATTATATAAATTTATTAAAGTATATTAATAGAGGGATCAGTCCCCTGCTTATCTTTTTATGTATTGATATTATTTAAATTGTAAAATAATTTAGTATAGAAATCTACTATATATGGCAATCTGTAATACCCCATTTTGACCCTTAGGATATATTAGTTTTTAATGTAAATATTGTATACATATGATGTATTTTTTCCTAGCGTGGAGCTCAAGGCCAAGGCCCCGCTAATGGATGCTCGAATTTTATTTAAAAAATAGGTATTAGATATTCTGTTACTCATGTGCTATTAAGCCATGGAACATTGTAAAAATAATGTAAATAAACATAATGCAAAAAATACCAAAACTAGCTATGGAAGAAACTAATGAGAAGTGGCCATGTGTATCCACTAGGGAGTGGTGAGGGGGTTGTGGGATTGAACCATAAGCTACCAAATGCCATCTTGAGAACCCATTTGACCTACCTTACTGACATTTAATTCAGTTGTAAGAAATTTGTTGAGGAAATCAGTCCATTGCTTCAAAGGAGCATGGGCAGCCCATAAATTCATATGGTAGGTATGGGCTCTATTTTTATTTTACCACAAGTCACTCTACCTCATGGGAATTGGTTCTTCCTCATTCCCATTCCATTGTTGAACATTCATCCATTACACATGCCCAACAATGAGAAAAACCAGAAACTGCAACTTTGCAAAAACCCATGTTTTGAAGAACCATAAACGCCCAGAATTGGTATTTGACGCTGAAATCCAATGGGGGATCCATAGATATGAACCTTGGGGCGAAATTGAGAGTATTAGATACCCCGAAATCCATTAGAAAACCCAGTTTTTATAGCCCAGAAATCTAGTGACGGGATTGAGTTATTTAATGATAGAATTGTGAGAAATCCAAGTGTGAATGTTTGAATAGAGGATTGGATTGCTTGAATTTAGCTTGAGATTCCTGTAGTTCTGTGGTTAAGCTCCCTGGATTGGCATCCTCCTCCTTTGTTTATTGCATGCTTGATAAAACCAACTGTGTGTTGGCTTAGCATGACTAGTTGAGTGAAACCATGGCTGTGAGTGAGCCTTTATAGCTCCTCGTTAGTGGATACACATCCCAGCTCGGGGGTGACCTCTCAACTGAAAGAATATAGGCTGGACAAATATCTATGGTTGGGTGGAACATTGCTCTCACATAGCTAGTTGTTGGATAGTTTCATCTTAAAGATAAGTATTCTCTGTGGTTTAAATTGTGATCATTCTGTGTTCTGTTCTGCATGTTTAATTCTTCATGTTAATTGAATGAAATGATTATCTTAAGCTAGTTGGCATGAAGCCTGTGCATAGCATGAGAATGGGATTGATTATTCTATGATTGTTTCATTACTCCGCCTAGAAGAAATAGGTTGATGTATTCCCTTCTGCGTGCGTGTTATTATGGTTATTCCATTGTGTTTATATTGAGTATGATTCTGCACTACATTTCAAGATAAGTATTCTTTGTGGTTTGATTTATGTTAATTCTGTGATCTGCAATGTTTTAATTAATGACTGTTGTTTATGTGTTGAATGCATGATGAAATGGGGTGTGGATAGTGTGTAATTCCACTGTGTTTATTAAGATTGATCTGCACACGTAAGTTTTTATTTATTCATGAATTTTCTTACTAATGAATGGGGATGAGATTATCAAATAAGCCCAGTATGTTTGGTCATGTTCCCTCCCTTGCATTGGAGTGACGAGAGGGTACATGACAGAGTGGTATCAGAGCCCATGTTGCAGCACTGGGGCTGCTTGGGACAAAATCTGAGTTATAAGTAGGTAACATAATGTTTTAACGCAGATTTCATGAAGTTTGGGTGACATTTTGATTTGGAATATTGAAGAATCAGACTTCTCAGGTGTGGCAGGGGATCACACCATTTCATAGATCTCTCTAATATATTTCGAATACTACCAGACTTGCCTTATTTGGTTAAGGGACGAGGGAGATATGAGCCCCGCAAGTCTACAGGTTGTGCACAGGTTGTGCGGGAGTTGCCCAAGTTGTGCACAGGTTGTGCATGAGTTACACAAGTTGTGCACAGGTTGCGCAGGAGTTGCACAGGTTGTGCACAGGTTGCGCAAGAGTTGCACAGGTTGTGCACAAGTTGCACACATGTTGCGTAGGAGTTGCATAGGTTGCGCAGGAGTTGCAGAGGTTGTGCACAGGCTGCACATGAGTTGCACAGGTTGCGCATGGTTGTGCACAGGTTGCGAACAAGTTGCGCAGGAGTTGCACAGGTGGTGCACAGGTTGCGCAAAGGTTGTGCACAGGTTGTGCAGTAGTTGCACAGGTTGCAAGGGGAGTTAAAAATGAAAAGTAGTCAAACCCAAAAATTCATAAAAGATGAATGGTGCATCTGAATAGAGATCTACGAGTTGCTGAGTGTTCCTTGTTGTATGTACTAACTTCACCCGGTAGAAAAGTTTTCCTAATTTTTTCTAGATTTACTTCTACATGTGGCTGGAGTTGGTCTTCCATGATGTTTTGCAACTGTGTAAAAGTGCAGGATTTTAGTGAAAATTGTCATTTTTGAAGTAATGTAACTTCCACACCCGAAGTCGAAATGGAGCGCGTGGATAGCCATTGGAAAGCTTATCCAACAAAGAAAAGTGGTTCATCACCATAATTTGAATGAGGTTGTCATGCCTCAGAGTTATGCAAAGCAGAAAAGTGCTAGTGGTTGTTTTGACAAAGATTGTTGTCAATATGGACAATTCCTAGAATTGCATGCCTAGAAGTAGCATGTAGGAATATTTTGCGTAAGTATATGTATTGAATTGATTCTTGGTGATAAAATCATAGCTAATGATTCCTTCTGTGTTTGCTAGAATCCATGAAATCAGACCAGCTATTATGTGGAAGAGGAATTCCATGCAAAGATGAGGGATTGGAAAGGGAGAATTCCTTAACCCCTGTCTTTCTAACTATATTTATATTTTATAAGCTTTGTGTACATAAAATTATGGCACGGGAATGCTGAAAATGCAGAGGTTATATGGATGGCATGAATATGTACTAGTTGGCATATTCATAAACAATGCCCAGTACATGAGAATATGTTTTTGAACGCATATGATATTACATATTGGTAAAAGTAGTGGGATTTTACATATGCAATGAACCACTAATGCTAAATATTGTGGTTGATAATCACTATTGGTGTTGGTATTGGTGGTAGGACCAAAGACAACAGGGGCATGGCTAAAGATGTTGACGATGTTGTTGCATGTGACCAACAACCTTATGAAGAAAAAGATAAGGCAACAAATCCATGATCAAGAAGTTGATGGGCGAATTCTGCAATCTTCTATAAGAGACCAACTAATCAGGTAACATCAAGGGTGTAAATGGGAGCCATGCAGGTAATGGTTTAATTATGATGATTGCATAAGTGTTGAAAGGGGATTGAGTAAGAATCCATTGAACCATATTTAGTAATCATAGAATGGTATGCATTTAGGATTGAAATGCAGTCATGTGAATGAAATACTGCCATAGTGTGGTGGAGCATGGAATGGTGAAAGAAAGAGGTCTCATACCATATGACTATTTAGAAATTTAGACTACATTCACATAAAAATACATCATGCCCTTTGTATGTTGGTTATGAGCTTAATAACCAAAACAAGTGAGGACTGGTGGTCTTGATTATCGTAATGCATCCTATATGAGGTAGTCATGGTTAAGCCATAATATGTTTGAATGCATAGTATTCATGAATCAATACAAGGTAGCATTGAGTGGATACGCATTAAGAGATTTTATAAATCTTGTAGTTATGCATTGAGTGGATGCATATGAAAAGTTTGATTAGATGTTGTAAATGTGCATGCATAAGTGTGGGTGCACATGTTGTGATGCATTGCATGAATGCACAGGGATGGTGCATGTGTTATTGCAAACTAAATAATGAATGAAATGATGAATTGATGATGATTCTAGGATCATTTCATGGGCTGTTATGAATGCAAAATAGTAAGTGCATAAAGAAGGTAGTCATGATCGATGGGCTGTCAGAGTACTCTGTGAAAGGGCATAGTTGTATAATCATATGACTGTGAAATAATGAGTATCTAAAGTTTCATTTAAATTGCATGAATGATGTGACTGTACCTTGCAATTTTAGTATGATAATGATTCACCTGAAGTAATGAGTTTCGTTGATATTGATAGGTTAACAGCTGGAAGTGTTTGAATTATGGAATGTTATAATTCTGGAAATGATTCAGTGACTGTTGCAGCGATGAAATATTATATGCATGAAGACTTACAAGTGTTTGGCTGATTGAAGTTGTTGATTTCAGGTAGATTGTTTTGGGCATGGCAATGTGGGTAAGTACATGATGAAGGATGGAATCTACCATGGGAAAGAGCCAAAACTCATGAGAAGGATCTCATGGTTGTAAAAATAGTTTATGTGCATAACAGATTGTCAATTTGGACTTGTAAATTTCAGATTTGAGAATTTGCTGATAATTGCTAATCACCGTTGGCTTGCATAGAATTGTGTCAGGAGGACATGTTGTAAGTGGATGTTCATGTTATGCTACAAAGCATAAAATCCTAAAGGGCAGTGTGGTGCCACTTACAAGAGACAAACGGTATGAGGATAGTTTCATGACTGAGCAAATTGATTTCTGCAGTAAACAGAATTGCAAATTCATATTGAATTTAATTATTAGTGCCATTGATTGGTTATGAAACAATCAGATTTGAATTTTATTGTTAAATGTTGCTGATTGTTTGGCTATTTGATAATTGTACCAAGAAGACACATTGTAGTGACCATGAGAGAGGGCCTACAAAAGCCAAACTTCATGGGAAGGCTCCCATATCTTGGAAATGGGTTTCGGATGAAATGCCATTGGATATCTTGATAATGTCTCATCTGCACTGCATGATTGGTAAACAATATGAGTGAGATGGTAAAGCTTATTTCAGTAAGACATATGAGAGTTATGTAACATCAAAAGGAGTTGGGATGGCAAACCGAGGGACTGTCAACTCAGAGAAGGAGCCCCCATTCCTCATTGTTGAAGAAAGACTACATTTGCAAATGGATAAGTGTTTTTTTTATCCTAGCTAAGAATATGCATGTCTAATTGTTAGAGTCAATATGAAGAGCATGTTTTGATTTTATTTCCATTATGGAAATCTGCTTGAGTATGAATAGGGCTTACATAGCTCACATCGGAAAGGGGTGCACACTTCCTCGATGTCGGGTCATGATAGGGTTTTCAATATTGACTACACCCTAGGGAGTGGATGCATTCCTGGTGTTTCAATACTTGATAGTGAATGCTATGAATTATGGTTACAATTTTAGAGCAAGAACGCTGATGAGTGTTGCTATACTACTTGTGTTGTCCACTTAAATAGATGCAATTTGGTACTGCACACTAAAGAAGAAAAGTAAAAGGTTGTTGTGAGGGGTTGTTGTGGAAGGGTTGATGTGGATGAAAGGATGTTGTGGAGGTTGTGGGGATTTTGATGAAGGGTTGTGAAGGTGTTGATGAAAGGGTTGTTATATGCCTATGGATCCATAGTAGAGCCTTGACCTATGAATGGTATTGGTGAAGTTTCCTTCCAAGTCGGCGTGAAGGTGTACTGGTTGGACCTTAATTATTTGATGTTGTGGAGCAGCCTGCGTGTTGGCTGAACATCAAAGTCCATAGGCGATCCCAAGGCTTGCAAAGCAAAGAAGGACCCTGTGGACTAGAGAGGAAACACACAATACAGATAAGTATTTGGTTATCTTGCATCTTTTTGCTTATGAATATACATGTGTATATGATTTGTGTTATGATTTCCTAAACTCTTGTTTAGAGATAAAACCTATGAAAATAAACTAAACATGTGAATTGATTCAATGTTTGAGTGCAGGTATTGTTGGAAGCAAGGATTATGAAGGCATCCTAGGGATGCTTGTGGACATGTAACCGTCCTAAAGATATCAGCATGAGCAGTAATGAAAGATGGTGCTAGTGGGATTGTGTGGGTCCTAGCAACCAAGAGTTGTAGACAAACCATGTGGAGGGACTCCATGGTTGAGAGGTCTAAAATAGACCATAGACACTAAGTGTCATAGCCAAGAGAGGCAGGTCAAGCATTCACGTTGAAGTGAAAGAGGCTAGGAGCATGAAAACCACAGTGGTGGTGTGGGTTCCAGAATGGAACAAGACGAAGAGGAAAAAACTCTTACTGCTCTATCTTTCCCTCTTTTTGATGCATTTATAAAAACATAAAATTGTTGAATGCATGTCCATTAAGAAACGTTCCATGCATGAAGATTCAAAGGAAATTGAGCAGGTAAGGATGAAGCAGCCAAAGAAATGTTGGAAATGTGGAGGACATCATTGCCTCCGCAACTGCCCAACAAAGGAACATCAAGAGGGTAGCAGTCATAAAAATTTCAAACTTGTGGATGAGCTAGAAGGTCAGAACTAGTAGGAGTAGTTTGTGGAAGCCAAAGGACTTGGTCCTGAAAGTTCAAAGTAAATGATAGAATGCAGGGCAGATCTACAAAATTTTTGAAAATTTTGGACGTGTAAATTGTATATGTATTCCAAGTATTGGAACATCGAGGATGGTGTTATTCTAAGGGGGAGGGGATTGTAATACCCCATTTTGACCCCTAGGATATATTAGTTTTTAATGTAAATATTGTATACATATGATGTATGTTTTCCTAGCGTGGAGATCAAGGCCAAGGCCCAGCTAGTGGATGCTCGAATTTTATTTAAAAGGCAGGTATTAGATATTATGTTATCTATGTGCTATTAAGCCATGGAACATTGTAAAAATGATGTAAATAAACATCATGCAATAAAATACCAAAATTGGCTATGGAAGCAACTAATGAGAAGGGGCCATGTGTATCCACTAGGAAGTGGTGAGGGGGTTGTGGGATTGAACCATAAGCTGCCAAATGCCATCTTGAGAACCCATTTGACCTACCTTGCTGACATTTAATTCAGTTGTAAGAAAGTTGTTGAGGAAATCAGTCCATTGCTTCAATGGAGCATGTGCAGCTTAGAAATTCGTATGGCAGGTATGGGATCTATTTTTCTTGTACCACAAGTCACTCTAGCTCATGGGAATTGGTTCTTCCTCATTCCCATTGCATTGTTGAACATCCCAACATCAGTTTTCATCCATTACACATGCCCAACAGTGAGAAAAACAAGAAATCGCAACTTTGCAGGAACCCACGTTTTGAAGAGCCATAAACGCCCAGAATTGGTATTTGACAGTGAAATCCAATGGGGGATCCATAAATATGAATGTTGCGACGAAATTGAGAGTAGTAGATACCCTGAAATCCATTGGAAAACCCAGTTTTTATAGCCTAGAAATCCAGTGACGGGATTGTGCTATTTAATGACAGAATTGTGAGAAATCCAAGTGTGAATGTTTAAACAGAGGACTGGATTGCTTGAATTTATCTTGAGATTTCTGTAGCTCTTTGGTTCAGCTCCCTGGCTTATCATCCTCCTCCTTTTTTTATTGCATCCTTGATAAACCCAACTATGTGTTGGCTTAACATCACTGGTTGAGTGAAACCATGGTTGTGAGTGAGCCTGTATAGTTCTTCCTTAGTGGATACACATCCCAGCTCGGGGGTGATCTCTCAGCTGAAAGAATATAGGTTGGACAAAGATCTATGGGTGGGTGGAAAATTGCTCTCACATAGCCAGTTGTTGGACAGTTTTATCTTAAAGATAAGTATTCTCTGTGGTTTAAATTGTGATCATTCTGTGTTCTGTTCCGCATGTTTAATTATTCATGTTAATTGAATGAAATGATTATCTTAAGCTAGTTGGCACGAAGCCTGTGCATAGCATGAGAATGGGATTGATTATTCTATGATTGTTTCATTACTCCGCCTAGAAGAAATAGGTTGATGTATTCCCTTCTGCGTGCGTGTTATTATGGTTATTCCATTGTGTTTATATTGAGTATGATTCTGCACTACATTTCAAGATAAGTATTCTTTGTGGTTTGAGTTATGTTAATTCTGTGATCTGCAATGTTTTAATTAATGACTGTTGTTTATGTGTTGAATGCATGATGAAATGGGGTGTGGATAGTGTGTAATTCCGTTGTGTTTATTAAGATTGATCTGCACACGTAAGTTTTTATTTATTCATGAATTTTCTTACTAATGAATGGGGATGAGATTGTCAAATAATCCTGGTATGTTTGGTCATGTTCCCTCCCTTGCATTGGAGTGACGAGAGGGTACGTGACTGTTAACACCCAAAAAGTGCTCACTAGCTCATTTACCACATTATATGGCTCATTTGTCCATTTTCCTACCATATTTCCATTAAAATCCCATTAAAAAGCCTCCAAAAGGCCTAAAATGCCTCCAAAAGGCCACAAAACCATCAAAATAGCCTAAAAAAGGCTAAAAAAACCCCATTTTCCTCCAAAAATAGCAAAAATCCCCTAAAAAGGGAATAAAAGATATAAAATAATGAGGAAAAGGAGGAAAAAACCCTATACAACTGCCCAAAACCATGTGTTTCCTAAAACCATGGGTCAGCACTCCACCACCAAAAAACTATAAATAGGTGATGGAGATCCCTTATTCCATATCCACAATCACAAGCACCCTTACTCTGCCAAAATCTCTCTCGAAACCCTAGTTCATCATTTGAACTATTTTCACCTTGAGAGCCACCTTTGGCCCATCCCCAACATTGGAGAAGGATAAGGAGCATTCAGAAGCTTGGAGCATCCTCTTGGACACTGCAAAGGGCTTCACCAACCTTGACACTCAAGGTAACATCAATACAAAGTCATTCTTTCATTTTGGTGTTTATGCTTCATGCTTGTCTTAGAAATAATTTAATTTTTTGTTTTTGCATAATTAGTTTAATATACTGAACTGCTACTAAGGAGTCCATTCTCCTTAGTAGGTGCTCATTGGCACAAGCTGGGGGTAAAACCCTAGCTACAGTTTTGGCGACTCCCCTAGTTTTCGAATTTCTGGTTTCCGTTTTTAAATTTTTTCTTTCGGCTGTCCCTTTCGGCCGCTGCATACCGCGTCTTTTTCCTCTGCAGTCGCGTCCCGACCGCGCCTTTCAGGCCTTTACCCGCGATCCGACCGTGGCTCTCAGACTGCTTCCGACGCTCCGCCGGCGGATTCAAGTCTGTTACCTGCGATCCGACCGTGGCTAATCAGCCTGTTTGCCGCGATCTGACTGCGCCTGTCGGCCTTTTTCCTGCGTCGCGACTGCGGCTTTCTGCCTCTTTCGCGCGTCCCGACTGCGCCTGTTAGCCCTTTTGCCGCGACCCGACTGTGTCTTTTTCCATTTTTCCTGCGTCCCGACTGCCACTGTTGGCCCGATAGCCGCGACCCGACTGTGCCTTTTCCCCTGTTTCCTGCGTCCCGACTGCCTCTGTTGGCCCGATAGCCGCGACCTGACCGCCGCTGTTTCCCTTAAACCCGCGATCGGCCTGTTCTGATCCACCACAGACCCGCGGTCTGATTTCTGCTCTTTTCCTGTTTTGAGCCCAGCCCCTCTTGCTGCAATATTTTCTGCATTTGAACAGCCCTCTGTCCCACCTGCAGCCCACTTCCTTACAGCCTTTCTGCAACATAATTTCTGTTCCTTTTACAGAATCTTTTTAAAATTTCAATATTTTTATTTCAGAAAATTTTGCAAGTTAAAAGAATCAATTTCAGCATTATTGATAGATTGGAAGTTGCCCTCCCTTGTGGCACTTCTATTTTTGGGTTCAACACCTCACGAGCACACACTCTGTCACATAAAATCAAGTGAGCCTTAAAAAGTACCTAACTAAACCAACATTCTAACCCCACTTGGGGAACACAAAAGAATCATTGTAGTTAGGTAGGATCAGGGGGATAGGCTTCCAATAACACCCCTTGGTTATTTCACTTGAGACATAGTTGTTGTCCAAATAGAGAACCAAAATCCCCTAGTACTTTTTGGCACGGTCACGACCAGTTTATCAGAGGGCCTCTCCCTTAGGAGGGTTGAAGTTGGGAGACTGGTTCCGGAGGCCTGAGTGGAATACCGCACTCCATTCAGTAACCGAAGGGCTACCTTTCGCGGTTCGCGGGATATCCCTGTATAGGGGTATTGCGGTCAACGAACTAAACGACAGATTCACCTTTCTGGACGTGTCATGAACGGGGTATCTTAGTTGCCATTCTTCTAGGATTGTCTACCCGGTATCCCTCCCGGTAGGGGGATATCATAGCCACTTGGCTTTCCTACTCATATTGTCTGACTTGGATTTCATCACCTTGCAGAGGATATGTTTAGTTAAGTCAGAATACTTTTAGTTAGGTGTTTGCATGCTCCTTTACCTCCCTTTGGTCTAGTGAGTCCACCATTTTTCTTTTTTAGGAAACCTGCTGCTTGTTGGTATTCTGACCATCTTTGTTGTTACTCCACCTATTGTAGCACAGCTGTTGCAGTGGGTGTTTTGAGTTGGTTGTTGGCCTGAGTGCCTTGCTTTTTAGCTCTCCTTCTGCACACTCGGTTGCATTAGGATTTTTTGAGCTGTTTTCATACTCACCTCAACCCACAGAGACTTAGACACCATCTGTCACCATTGAGTCCCCGAGACATTCTCGGCGCCTCAAGGGCGAGCCCCCACAGCACGGTTCTCTCGACACCACTCGTCATAGATTCTGATCATTGTCCGTTGATACCACTCATCACAGATCTAGAGCCTTGTCACTTGACTCCACCCGTCAGTGACGTAGGTCTCCGTCACCAGATAGTGACGCACCTTACTTTACCTCTGATTCTGACGAAGAGTCTGAGAACCCTATTTATACTGCCCCTACTAGCCCCATGGCTGGTACGACTTCCACTCCATTTGTCATAGGGACCATTGGTGGCACATCCACCACTACACCAGTTACTACACCTTTTTTTGGTATGCCCTCCATGGGGCAACCATCTACCGTTCCCCTCACGGTACCTATTCCCACAGCGGGAATACCTATCCCCACTACATCAGTGGCTCACACTACCCATGGTGGTGCTGGACCATCCTCCACTACCTCAGTTCCCCCACTTGGGGGCACCACCCTAAATCTTGTCCCTCCACTTGGGGGCACTGGCCCCAACTTGGTCCACAGCACTACTGTGTCACAGCCTTCTTCCAGTTTGCCGTTCATGGCTAGCCTCAACCTACCTGACCTGGCCAGATTGACCAACGATCCTATTCGACACGACCCTATGTGGCCTCATATGCCTACCAAACTACCCTCTGACATCCCTAAATTCGAGGGTAAGGCCGGTGAGGACCCACAGAACCACATCATGTCTTTCCACCTATGGTGTTCCTCTAACTCCATTGTGGACGACTCTATTCGCCTCCGTCTCTTACAGCGCACCTTCACTGGCTCTGCAGCCAAGTGGTATATTGAGCAGCCTCATGGGACCCACGCCACCTTTTCTTCCCTGGCCTCGACCTTCCTGCAGTTCTTCCAGTTGCCAGTCCGCTATGACGCGGGCGTTGAGATCCTTCTATCTTGTAGACAAAACACGGCTACCCATATCACGGACCACATCCATGAGTGGCGTAGACGCCGTAGCTTATGCAAGATTAAACTAAATGACCGTATCTTCCTCGATTGGTTCCTCAAGTCCCTGCTTCCTGTCATCGCTAAGGATGTAGCTTCAGAAAGACCCCAGTCTGAAGAAGAGGCCATCCTTAAGGCACAGCAGTTCGACCTCATTTACGCCCAGTCGGGTTACCTTTATACCATTATACCTGACGCCCCTCGCGGCGAGTCCTCCCATCATGATGCGTCGGGGGCATCCCACGCTGCAGATGGTATCATTGGCCGTGTTTCTTCGCATCCCCAACCATTTTCTATAGCACGTCCTACCCCTGGCCCCGACCTGTCGAGGGCTACCTCCCAGTCTGGAGCAACCAACTCATATGCTCCCATGACACATCACCATTCCCATGGACCTTCATGTCCATCTCAGTGCTTCGGGTATGCGACTCCTGCTTATGCTCCTCCAGCCGCCCCTCAGCCTTACTACCATCAGCAGGCTGCCCCCGCTCCTGCGCCTCCACAAGCCCAACCCGCTTATTATCCGCCCCAGGCAGCCCCTGCGGCACATCCACAACCTGCTCCGCAGTCCTATCAGCAACCCCCTCCAGTTGCTGCACCTGCTCAGCCTCAACCTACATATCATCCTCCGCAGCCTGCTCCTGCACCTGCGCAACCTCAAAATCCACCTGCTGCCCAAGGGCAAGTTTACGCCCAACATAACCCGCAGCAAAACCAGAATAACCAACGTAATCAGGGCCAACAGAACCGCGGCAAGGGCCGTAATCGGGGAAACAACCAACCTGCAGACCAAGCTGGTCAACCGGCTAATCCCCCTGACAATAACAATGCGGCCCCCGCTAATCAAAACCCTGATCGCCCGCCCAAGCAGGCCAAAAACTCCAATCTGCGAACAAACCACCCTTGTTCTATTTGCGGAGTCTATGGACATTACACCCATGCTTGCCCACACTTGGAGCGAGCTCGGCAGCTTTGGGTTGACGAGGCCCATCGCCAAGGGCATGCGGCTCCCCAAGCACCGCCCAACCCCCCCCAACCTCAGCAACCCCCTTTGGTGCTGCAAAACCCATTACCAACCCAAGGCGTAGTGAACACTCAGCCGTTGGCTCCCCATCAAGCCAATGCGGCCCAACAACAACAGATCACCTACGCTGCTCCTGATCAACCCATGTTCGACTCAGGTACCCACCACTTACTGATGATGTCATCTGCTGACGTCAACCTACAGACCCGTCGGAACCAATATGGCTCCACCTCTGAAGCCACTCCCACGGATAAACCTACTAACGCTCATCCCACCGATCAGGCGTTACGTATACCTCCGCCTCCCATAGACAGCGCTGCGAAAGCACCTCGTTTCCCACTTCGCCGAATCAACAATAACCCTAACGCGCGCGCTGCGTCAAACTACAACATCGTAGACGACCTAGCCCAATCTCCCGCAGCCATGTCTACGTTGGAAGTCTTCAAAAACTGCCCTTCCCAGCGCAAGACTTTACTTTCCGCCATCGGGGGGATTGACCCAACTGATTCGCATTTGATGGCATTTGATTTAGACCAGTCTGAACCACGCCTACCTTCCAGCTTAGCCTTCCAAGTTACAGTCTCCGTTAGGAATCTTGTTATCCATCGGTGCATCATCGATGAGGGTGCTTCCACATGCGTTATGTCTACATTTGTATGGCAGAAGCTAGGATCCCCTCCTCTCCAGCAGTCCACCACTGCGTTACGTGCCTACGACGGTCGTTCGGCCCAGCCCCAAGGCCTTCTACCCAACGTTCCAGTCCAGTTAGGTGGTAAAACAGTTCTTATTGACATAGAGGTAATCAATGCCCAATTGGATTACAACCTTCTACTTGGCCGCAGCTACATGTATGCCATGCGGGCAGTTGCCTCTTCTGTCTTTCGCACCATGATGTTCCCCCACGAAGGACGCGTGGTTAAGATTGACCAGCTCACCTACTATGATCCCAGTGCTCCGGCGGCACCGGAAAACGTTCTCCCCATGGTTGAACAACCTGTTTCTAGTGCCACCACCTCGTTTGTTTCCTCTACGGGGCCTGGAGTCTACTCAGACGCGCCGATGATCTCCACCTTTCAATCCATTCCTCCGCCATCATCTACGCCTGAAATGTCTGACTTATGTACCTTGTCCCATGACATCCTACCACCTAACAATCAACCATCCTTGTTGCCTAAACCACCATTGGTACCTAGTCACATTGGTGTTACACCGATCCATACGATCCCCTTCCTAGTTCCTCCAGCAGGAGTAGTAAGCGCCCCGGTCATGGCTACCCTTAGCCTCCCTGGGTTAACCTTGGGATTACCTGTATGGTACCTTTCGCCTCCCGTTCGCCCGCCGACACCTGATGTCGTCCTCCAGCCGGTGCAACCCATGGCTACTACCACTCAGCCACCTCCCGGTGTCTCTACCCCTTCGTCCTCCACGACACCTCCTCCTCCTCCTCAACCCACTGGGGGCAGAGGTCCACAACCTTACACTGCTGTCCCACCTCCCAAGACAGTCAAGAACCCTCCAGTGTTTCGTGCTCCTCCCAAATGCTCGCTGTGTGACGAGTTGGGCCATGCGACCCACCAATGCCCACAGTTACCCGCATTGCAGAAGCACATGCAAATGCTCGATGATGACCCCAACATCCCAACAGTCGAACTAAACCCTACTCCTAAGCCTAAAGATAAGTCCCTACGTACCAACCACTCCTGCGCCATCTGCGGTATTTACGGGCACTATTCACATCATTGTCCCGATCTCCCGGATTACAGAGCAGCTCTTTATGAGATGAACAATCTGGACCTTGAGACGGCACCACCTACCATTGAGGAGATCTACCCCCCGGTCTCTCCCCCTTCTAAAGAGGTTAATATCATCTACATGGTCTCTTCAACCAACACTTCCACTACCCCCTCGTCAACCGATTTGACGACGCAGACTTTCCGTACTGATGAGGAGATTCTTGAGGCCCTAACTGCCCCGGATTATCCTTGGGATGATATGCACCACCGTTCCTATTTCATCCCAGAAGCGTCTCCCTCTAGCACCGCTACCCAATACGCGGTCGAATCCAAAGACTTCCTCCCCACCAAGGTTGACTGGTTCAAGGACCCTATTCCTGCTCCTGATGCCTTCGAGGAGGGCAACATGGCCAACATCTCACCTGTCATCCAAGTTGATATTGCTGCTCCAGGACGTGCCCCTGAACTCATTACTTTAGGAGCATTCTGCAGTCAACAAGAGATTGAGGACTACATAAACCTTTTTAGAGAATTCCGTGATGTCTTTGCCTGGTCCTATACCGTAATGCCTGGTCTTGACCCTACAATTCTAGCGCACCACATTGACACATGGCCTGATGTACCCCTCGTTCGTCAGAAACAACATCACCTTGACACCTCTGAGTCAAGGAGCATAATAGATTCCCTCGACCCTGGGATAGGGGGCATGATCAATCATTTTGAACCTTCCCCATCATATCTATCTCAGCACATCGATGAACCCATTGTTCAAACCAACACATATGTGATCCACAATCCCAAACCCCATGCACATAGCATGGGGGCAGGTCATTAACCCTGCTCACTTTTTCACATTTGTGATCTCAACCATTTTTGAGGTCACATCTCACTTGTATATTTCATTTTTTCCTTTGACCATTCCGGAGTCCTTATGACCTCCATTTTTCGCACCATTTGCACTGTCGGATTCATTTTTCCGAGCTCGTGATGATGCTTGAGATCATTTCTCGCTCTCACTTGGTACAATTTCAACATTGTGTCCCGACACCTTGCTGCCTCGGTTCGCGTGCCACATCGACCGCCATCGGATTGTTCCACATTGTTACATGAGCCATTCACTCCTGTCATACTGCAAATGTTTCATTATTTTGCCACCATTTCATCTACCCCGCAAGGAGGTCCATCAGTGTTCCCACCTACCCTCGTTTTTGGTCATCATTACTAAACCTTGATTGAACACTTCCTCCTTGCCTGGCCATTCCTTTTGTCCGGTATAATTTTATCCCTTTTTCGGGCCGGACAAGTCCTTTACGAAAAAGGCACTTAGGGAGTTTCCGTTAAGCTCTTTTCTGACTCCTAAAAGAATAAAAAGATCGCCGAGCAATCTTGCTTCCTTTCATGCTCGTTAAAGTACCTGAAAGGGCGTCTATCTGGTATAAGTTTAACCCTTTTCCGGACCTGGTAGACTAATTACGAAAAAGGAATACTCTAGTCACACCGGCTAGAAGAGTTCTTCATTGCATCCTTTTATGCTTCTTTGGGCCTTGGAGACTAAATCTACGAAAAAGCAACCCCCTGGAGTCTTCTTACTTGCTTTCAGACTCTCTAAAATTGAAAGCAACCACGAGCATGCGCTGTCCTGGGCTCGTTAAATCCACACGACAGTACCATTCCATCATTTCAGAGTCTTCTTATTTGCTTTCAGACTCCTTAAAATTGAAAGCAACCACGAGCACGAACTGTCCTGGGCTCGTAAAATCCACACGACAGTACCATTTTACACACACTTCTTCTAGTTCCTTAAACCCATGAAGAAGTACCCTCCCGTGCCTCCTGGCACTTTGATCTATCATCTCGGCAGCACCCCCAATCAGGTCGCCTTTGTTCAGAGTATTCTGCAGTTTCCTGCCATTGTACCACAGCTTGAGTCTCCCTAAGCCCAGTAACCTTCCCAGATCCAATACAGCTATGATCCATCTCCCCTTAGCCAGTTTCATATGCTGCCAGATCATTCCAATTATCATACTATGAACAAAGGAAGTTTGAGTCCACCCGCTCTACTTGCCCAGTTGTCCCCCCACAGTTTATCAGTCCTGCCATCAGCACTATCACATTTCGGTCTTGTACCTCGCGCTCCTGTCAAGGAAACATCATTGCCTTGATAGTTGCAGGTCTCCCTCTGTCGACGACAGCTCCTCTATTCCAGAGGATAGGCCCAGAGGTCCCTACGCCTTGGACTTATCACCATCTGTGGTAGGTGCCTACGGATCATTCCGAGAGGAGACATCATTGCCTCTCCGAGTGGTTGTTCCTCACATGTTCGACTTCAGCACCTTGATCGCATCGTTGAGGATCACGTAGGATTATATTCCATCAGTTTTTTGTCGAAGACCCCGGATTTCCCCCGACTCTAGCACATTGGTGAGTCACTTCGGAACGCCCAGTTGTATGTTCCCGTGGATGTCCGGGCTGCGTTGGCGTTTGTATTCGGAAGCCATCCAGTTTCATGCTTCCTTGAGTACCCAGTTTCAGTTCCAGATCAGTTCCAGTTCAGTGTACCATGGAGAGTATGACCCCAGTCACTATGATCCAGCAGCTCATCAGTTCCTTTGGTACCACACTCAGTAGCACTGTTGATTGTTCCGGTGCACCAGTTCTGCAGTTCACACATGATCCGTTCAGCAGTATGTCCCAGATTTGTGTCCCCTCTGGACTCTTATGATGTACACAGTGGTCATGTATCTTACAGGTCCCCCTTTTCGGGCCTTACAGTTATGGTTATGTATCTTGATACGAGCATGGGTATGCCCGCCTCGTCCATATATTGAGATTATTCCTCAGTCAGTATTTGAGGTCATGTATATTTCAGGTCCCCATTTTTTGGACCCCATCGTTGTTATTATGTTATATCCTGATACGAGCATGGGAATGCCCGCCTCGTCCATATGATCAGATGATTCCTCATCCTTTATTGAGGTTATGTACTTTTAGTTCTTGCAGTTGTTCGGGATCGTTGTTCCGGGCTCCAGTTTGTTTCTTCTCTTCTCTCCACTCCCAAGGAAAACCATTCATGACTTATGATGTCCATCGGCCATACGATGAGCTCCTGCCCTCGCACATCAGGGGGCAATCTGTTAACACCCAAAAAGTGCTCACTAGCTCATTTACCACATTATATGGCTCATTTGTCCATTTTCCTACCATATTTCCATTAAAATCCCATTAAAAAGCCTCCAAAAGGCCTAAAATGCCTCCAAAAGGCCACAAAACCATCAAAATAGCCTAAAAAAGGCTAAAAAACCCCCTTTTCCTCCAAAAATAGCAAAAATCCCCTAAAAAGGGAATAAAAGATATAAAATAATGAGGAAAAGGAGGAAAAAACCCTATACAGCTGCCCAAAACCATGTGTTTCCTAAAACCATGGGTCAGCACTCCACCACCAAAAAACTATAAATAGGTGATGGAGATCCCTTATTCCATATCCACAATCACAAGCACCCTTACTCTGCCAAAATCTCTCTCGAAACCCTAGTTCATCATTTGAACTATTTTCACCTTGAGAGCCACCTTTGGCCCATCCCCAACATTGGAGAAGGAGAAGGAGCATTCAGAAGCTTGGAGCATCCTCTTGGACACTGCAAAGGGCTTCACCAACCTTGACACTCAAGGTAACATCAATACAAAGTCATTCTTTCATTTTGGTGTTTATGCTTCATGCTTGTCTTAGAAATAATTTAATTTTTTGTTTTTGCATAATTAGTTTAATATACTGAACTGCTACTAAGGAGTCCATTCTCCTTAGTAGGTGCTCATTGGCACAAGCTGGGGGTAAAACCCTAGCTACAGTGACACAATCCAAGTTCAATGTGTATATAGGGTAGGAATCGATCAATCGCTATTTATCTTGTCTGTGTATGGTTGAGCAGTTTTGAAGTTTGGGAGTTAAAAACTCTCTCTATAAATTTACAGCAGTTAGGTAGTCTTTCCCAAATAGGATATAATGTTGTCTTTTACATTCGACTGTATTTATTTTCAAATTATGTAATTATTAGATCGCTTTCTCTATGGAGTGCGTATCCAACCTTTATACTTTATTATAAGATATCTTCAGTAATTTGTTCACTATCGAAGGTTACCAAATCAAAAGTCTAGGTCGATCTGTGCTACCCTTTGTGATCGAGTTGTATAATTATTAGTCAACAGTGAGAGGGTCCTTGCCCTTAACAAACCACGCTATAATTTCAGCCTTAATTCCGGTTGGTAACAACATCATATAGGGAAATCGTAGATTGTTGCTTACTCTGTGACCTTTGCCATAAATTTTTGGTTACTACTTTGTTGTCGTGGGTTTGTGTATCACGCCTTTCCATAGTGTTTATGTTGTCGATACTATATCTCTTTTGTGATGTGCGAGGGTGCAAGATTAAGATATCCTCTCATTTAGTTAAAGTTCAGTAACCTAGATTAATTTACACCCGATTTATTGATGGTGTTGATCCCTGGTCATCAATGTTTCCATACTTGATAGCTTTTTTCTACCATCCCCTCTACCTATCAATCTGTTAGTCATGGTGGTTGTTAACCCCGTAGACAGTCAAACCCATTTTTCATTGTTCATTAATTTCTTTTCCACACTTGAAAACTCACCCACGCCACATTGTTCCTTTTTGTCAAAGTCTATAATGGAAATCCAGTTCCCTATTTAGGCGTGTGTCTGTTTGCATCATGGGAAAGTGTAACATCCCGCTTTTTCCCTATTATTTTGTAATCCAAAATGTAACTATGTACTTGTTTCTAGTGAGGATCTCAAGGGCAAGGCCCAACCAGTAAACCATATAAATATTCTTATTTATTTCCTAAGTTGTAATTTTGATTGTAGACTTAGGATACTAAGGGAATAATGCAACTTAACGATGGGGGCATGAATCCACTAGGGGAGAGAGGTCGACTGGCTAGAAAGCTGTGAGAATTTAGGATATTGATGACGGATGCCATCTTGGTGCCCATAGGAACTTGAAAAAAAGTAACGGTTAACTTGATTTCCTAAAGTTTAAGGTGTCGTCCTAAACTAAAGTTAGGGGATAAATTGCCGCAAGCATTTACTCAACTCATATGACCTATCCATTAAAATAAATATAAGTATCATTGATAATCCTAGTTAGAGATAAGTGAACACCCTAGACATTATTGCAATCACTCTAGCTATGGAAAAGTGTGTCGAAGAGTTATACTTAGACCTTCTTAAAGAAAGAAGCTAAGAAATTTAGTCAACTACAATTTCATGTGGAGAAAGACAAATTTTATTATCATTACAATATATATATGAAAAAATACTAGATCTAATTATTGAATATACATATATATATATAGAAGAAGTGTAGATGTCATATGATGGAAGTGAATTAGTAAATAAAATTATATATATATATATATATATATATATATTATTAAAAGCATACAAATTTTGTTGGAAATATTGTATTTATGAGCTGATAGCGTATCTAATATGCACTAGCTATGTCAGACACTCAGTTAGTTTGCAGCCAATCCGACGCACGTTAAGTTAGTATTTAAGTAGCCGTGTTTGTATTTTACAGGCCTAGAACTTCTTAAGTAGAAATTTATTACAGTCTTTAATATAACCCTGTAGCTTCCAAGTGAAGCGATCCCAAGTTCGTGTATAAATGAAATCCACTCACAGAAGATTAGATAGAGATGTAGGAGTGAAGAGAAGAAGAGAAGAAGTGAAGACCCGTGAAGTGTATCAAGAGCCCAAGCTCTGTGTAATAAGTGAAAGACTAAGTAAAATCCCATCTCTCTGTAGTGCGGCAAAGTTACCCTATTTTACAGTGGTAATATATAAGTCTTTAGTTTTATGTATTCATTCTTAAGAATGTTGGTTTATGCATGTCACACATATTCTTCATATTTACCTGTGTAAATGTTGTTTACATTTATGGTCTGTAAAAGAAATCAAGATTTCCAAGTATTTCACGGTGGTAAATGTTCCTACTTTAACGTGCAGTAACTTCAACATATGTTTTGGTTCTTATGTTTTAGCATGAAATATCTTTATACAAAGTTTGTTTAAGATTGGGTTATGTGCAGTTAAATATGTATGCGGAGTTAACTTGTGTGAATTTAATCTTCGTGAAGTTAAAGAAGTTTGCAAAAGTAAATTTGTGTGAAGTGCGAAGTTCATGCAAACTCAAGTTTCGCGAAGTTAAAGAACTGCGCATTTATGGGAAGTTCAACTGCGCAGTAGAAATTCGAAATGCGTAGTTAATCTCTGCGCAATTAATCTCCCCGCGCAGTTAATATCTGCGCAGTTAATTTGTGAAGTAAAGTGTTCGACAAAAATAGGGAAGAAAAATTAGAACAAAGTATTTGCTAGGAGAAGCTCACTTCTAAAGCAAAGAGAAGAAAAATTATTTATTTACTGCGCAGTTCAATCTTTTGACTGTGCGGTGTGCCTTTTCCTTTGATCTGGTATCAGAGCCTGGTTTACGGAGAAAGAAAATTCTATTTACAAAAGGGAAAAGTGATTAAGAATGGCTTCCAATTCTGGAAATTTGAAAACTCCAATATGTTCTGGTAAAAATTATGAATATTGGTCTCTAACTATGAAAAGTTTGTTTAGAGGTCAAGATGTATGGGAAATAGTCTAGAATGGCTATGTAGAACCAACAGATATGGCAGCATACAACAATCTCACACAAACTGAGAAGGATGTCTTGAAGGAACAGAGGAAGAAAGATGGAAAGGGTTTGTTCCATATACATCAAGCAACACATGAATCCATACTCCCAAGAGTAGCAACAACGCAGTCAGATAAGGAAGCATGAGACACACTGGAAACTTCCTATCAAGGTTTGAATAAGGTAAAAACTGCGAAACTACAAATTCTTAGAAGAGATTTTGAATCTATGTCAATGAAAGATACATAGTTAGTAGACTCATTTTATACTCGTGTTATTGGTTTGGCTAATCAAATAAAGTCTCATGGATAAAATCTAGGTGACTAAAGAGTTGTTGAAAAAGTTGTTAGAGTTCTTCCAAAGAAATTTGAATCTTTAGTTGTGACCCTGGAGGAAAGCAAAGATTTGTCCCAACTTACTATTGATGAGTTCCAAGCCTCATTACTCAATCATGAACATAGAATCAACGGTTCAGATACATCACTGGAAGGTGCATTTGCAACACAGTCATCCATAAGTCGTGGAAGAGGCAGGGGAAGATCAAACTCTAGAGGCAGAGGAAGAAGTTCTTTCAGAGGAGGTCACAGTAGCATCCCTACACATGTCATTGGTAGAGGTCAGAATCAGATTCCCAGTCAACCAAGTGGACAAAGGTATGATAAATAAAAAATTCAATGTCATTAATGTAATAGGTTTGGACACTTCGCATATGAATGCAGGAAGAATTAGTATGACCAAGGAAAGAAAGACCAAACAAAGTCAAGCAACACCAGCACTTCGAACAACTCACTATTCTTACCATGTGTATCTCCACTTGAATGCAGTGCTATCCAAAAAAGTCCAAATGACATATGGTATTTAGACTTAGGCTATAGCAATCATATGACTAGTAATTTAAATCTATTTTCTAGTCTATATAAATCAGTTCAAACTGATGTCACACTTGAAAATAATATTCAAGTTACTGTTTTGGGTAAGGGTACTGTTGATATTCTAACTAAACAAGGGGAGCAGAAGTTTATGCCTGATGTTTATTATGTTCAAGGTTTGAAGCATAATTTGATGAGCATTGGATAACTGATGGAAAAAGTTTACAGAGTTCACATGATAGGAAAGCATTGTGTGATCAAAGACATATTTTCAAGCAATCAGTTAATTGCCGAAGTGCAGATGACAAGCAATCACTTGTTTCCTTTGAGGATAAGTCCAAACATAAGAGGAAAAACAACTCAAGTTGTTCATGAAATACATAATGAAAATTCTGGAGTTTCATTCAAAGCGGAAAGCAAAGAAGCAAACTTTCATTGCAACAAGGAAGAAAAAGACGGTGAAACGCAAGCTACATTTCAGACAGAAATAAAGGATGAATCCTGGTTATGGCACTTTAGATTTGGACATCTGAATTTTGGTGGGCTGAAGCTATTGCAAATGAAGCACATAGTGAAAGGATTTCCATTGATTGAAAAGCCATAGAGAATTTGTGAATCCTATATTTTTGGAAAACAACACAGAGAGACTTTTCCAGTCGGAAAGTCATACAGAGCTCGCACTCCACTTGAAATTATGCAATCTAATATTTGTGGACCGATGCAAACACCATCCATGCGAGGATGCACTTATCTTCTCACATTTATTGATGATTTCATAAGCAAAACATGGTTCTATTTTCTAAAACATAAATCTGATGCGTTTAGTCGTTTTCAGCAGTTCAAGGCACTTGTGGAGAAGCAGAGTGGTTACAACATCAAGATCTTAAGAACAGATAGAGGTGGTGAGTATGTTTCGTAAACGTTTGTAAAAATCATGGCATACAGAAGCAATTCACTGCGCGGTATACACCGCAGCAAAATGGCATCCCAGAGAGGAAGAACAAAACCATTGTGGAGATGGCACGCAATATGTTGGTAGCCATGCATCTGTCAAATGAATACTAGGCTGAAGTAGTGGTAACTGCTGTATACATCATGAATCGATGTCCGACAAAGAGTGTGAAGAGCAAAGTTCCACAAGAAGCTTGGACAGGTATGAAACATGGTGTTTTGCATTTAAATTTTTTTGGTTGTGTAGCATACGCACATGTTTCAAATGAGCTAAGAAGGAAATTAGATAATAAAGGACATAAATGCATTTTTGTTGGGTATTCTGAAGACGCAAAGGCATACAAGTTATATAACCTTGTCACAAGAAAAGTTATTATCAGTCGAGATGTTCAGTTTGTAGAAAATGAAGCATGGGATGGAACTATGGAGAAGAATGTTAAAATCGTGTCACATGTTGAACATGATGACACCGCAGAAGATGTGGTTGAGACTCTGCATGTGAATTAGAACTGCGTAGCTCCGTCTAGTCCCAGGACCAGAAAAAATTTTAGGGGTAAATTTAACTTTTGGGCTTTTTTTCAAAAAATAAATTCGTTATTTGTTCATTTTTAGCCTCTAATATCACCTATATTTATAGTGAACATGTTTTTTTAACATAATATTCGCCAAAATTTACAAGTTTCTGTAGTTAATTGTATGTTTCATATGTAATATTCGCCTACCAATCTATATATATGTTTTTTTCAATCCAAAATAATCACCTAGAATACTATACTTAAGTATACTTTTATAACCCGTAAAAAATACCCTGCCCAGGCTTGCGCACCATGTTTCAGCGCAAGTAACTCAGACACAAGTCGCAAATCAAGATACTTCGACAAGCACACCAAGTGTGCAACAAACTCCATCAAGCAGTTCGCGTAGTTCGACACCAGTAACTTCGATAAAGACAAGAACTCTGCGTGATATATATGAGACTGGTACACCTAATTCATTCTCAGTTTTTGCATTATTTTCTCAAGTTAATGATGCTCTAACATTTGAAGAAGCTGTTTAAGATAAAGTTTGGGCAAAAGCCAGGGATGAAAAAATAGAATGCATTGAGAAGAATCAAACATGGGAACTAGTTGATATTCCTAAGGACAAGGATGTGATAAATGTGAAATGGATTTATAAGACCAAGCAATATGCTAATTGAAATGTGCAGAAGCACAAGGAAATATTGGTAGCAAGAGGATTCACACAACAACATGGCATAGACTTCAATGAAACCTTTGCATCTGTAGCACGAATGGACACTATCAGAACAGTTTTGGCCATTGCAACACATAAGAAATGGCATATTTACCAAATGGATGTTAAGTCTGCATTTTTAAATTGTTATTTGGATGAGGAAGTATATGTGGAGCAGCCACAAGGCTATGAAGCTCCAAGACAATGACACAGAGTATACAAGCTAAAAAATGCGCTCTGTGGTTTGAAGCAAGTTCCTAGAGCTTGGTATAGTCGCATTGACTCTTACCTCATTTAGAATGGATTTCACAGAAGTGAATGTGAGCCAACGCTGTACACAAAAATAAAAAGCAAGGTATTAAGCTAATTGTATGCCTGTATGTAGATGATTTAATATTTATTGGTGATTTTTGCATAGAGGAATTTAGATCAGTCATGGAAAGTGAATTCGAAATGACTAATTTGGGGCTTATGAAGTATTTTCTGGGCATTAAAGTCCAACACACTAAAAATGGGATATTTATATCTTAGTCGAAGTATGCAAGTGATGTATTGAACAAATTTAAGATGTTAAATTGCAAGATAGCTCCAACACTAGTGATAACAGGTTTGAAATTGAGCAAGGATGATGATGGATCCAATGTAGATCCTACGCTGTTTAAAAGGCTTGTTGGCACCCTTATGTATCTTACAACAACAAGGACAGACATCATGTATGGAGTTAGTTTAATCTCAAGATTCATGGAGTCACCAAAAGAATATCATTGGCAAGCAGGTAAAATAATTATGAGGTATGTAAGTGGAACAAAAGGCTTTGGTATTTTGTATTCAACCTCAGAAAATTTTAAACTCATTGGATACACTGACAGTGACAATGGACACAACCTAGATGATAGAAAAAGCACATCTAGGAACACATTTCATTTAGGAACGAGTTTTGTATCATGGGCTTCAAAGGAACAGATAAAAAAATCATATTCTCTTTGATGAACGATGCCTGTATCTACTACTGTAACAGGAACAACATTGCTAGATCCTGTGTGTAGCTAGCATTGCCAAACCTTCTGCGCAGTTGATCCTCGAAAGGAAAGAGCCTTGTCTATTTAGCTCTACATGCTAAAATGTATGAAATTGCAGACCTAAAGCTTTTGTTTCGGTTTATGGATTTCTTCAGATTTCTTAGCTCACCGTTGAAAAGCATGGTGCACCCTTTACTTGCACCGCTTCTGAGAAAGAGGATATTACCAGCAAGATGTTTGTTTATGAGTAGATAATATTTCAGCGGCTCCTCGCACATCTCTCCTAAATTTTCAATACTTCCTACTTGAACCATGTCAATCCTTTGAAATTTGATTTTTCCCAAATAGCGATTACAATCTGGCCAATTGATGCTCCTGACAACTGCTACGATGGAAGGCCAATCTTTTTGCAATCTATGGGCTTAATTACTTGAGCACCAATAATCATCACGGGATCAGAATGCCCACAAGATCTGGTCGATTTACAAAGGAGATTTCCATGAAGAGCAACGTTGCTAACGTTGCTCCCGCCTACTTTGGCATTTACCTTCATTACTAAATTGGCTAAATAGTTGGAAGCTTTCTTTTGATCAGCATAACTGCATCTTCTCACGTGTTCGAGTAAACAACATTGCGTTAACAATCCTACTTCGATGTCACATATACACTTCAGGTTGCTATAGCCAAAGCTTGACAGTTTCTCCATGATGCATATCAAGATTTGTAGCTCAGCTTTAGTTTGGCTATGAATGTTTTGAATGACTTCTAGAAGTTGGAGACCAACACAAAAATTTAACAGACTTTGCATGCATATCTCGCTCGATGCATGCAGGTGAAAGAGGGAAAGAGCATGTCTTAAGGCGATAGGTTGAGCCGTTTCAAGTCAAGCAAGTTTGTGAAAGGAAAGAACTCGGAATAGATATATATGAATCACCCATCCTGCTTTTCTGGAGGTCTTCTTTGCTGCTATGGTGGAGGTGAAGTAAACACCGGGTCGAGTTCTATCTATATTTTATAAAGCTACCCAAATAAAGAATATTTTATAAAGCTACCCAAATACAGAATAGGAGTCAAAAAAGTCCTAAACATACTTTATGCTTTCCTCCCTTGAAACCCTTCTATCGTAGTGATAAATTGGCAAAATTATGGATCTGATTATTTCTATTATTTTAGTATCATATGTCTAGCATTTCGTGCAAATTTTGAAGCAATCGTCCATCGATGGATTGAACAACACGTTGATATTGAAAACGTTCCCAAAAATTGAATCCAAGTTCAGCTATTTAAAACGTGATAGATATCTTCTTTCTAGAGGGGGCGAGGGGTGAGGATGTTAACAACCTCGCGTAATAAAAAATGCTTGTCAATGCAATGATGATAAAGAAAGAGATGCTAGATGCATGGTAAAAGGCATGGGGCTTTAATCACCACACATGTATCTTTGACATAAGAAATTTGGCTCAAAAGAAAGACGTTTCTAGATTATATGTTGCTCATTTAGGAATCAATGACATCACATATTGCAATAGTGAGGATTATTTAATAAATTAAGGCAACTGATCCATTAATTCAATATTTACACGATGTGTAACTATTCACCTACACCTAAGTTTATTATGCTTCGTGCCATCTCTGTTTGTTGTGTCGCATTGACATTGCCACCTAGTGGCTATTCATGCCTGCCATCTCTATTTGCTATGTCCCACTGACATTGCCACCTAGTAAATCTTGTTTTTAAATAAAGTTATCACATCCACTTCCTGTCTCCATTCTAGAGATTTTAATTCAAATGATTCATAAAAACTAAGCTAATTGTCTAACTACACGACAAATTCTCACTCCCATTGAACCAATTCAAATTTACTCATAAAAAAATATTGAAATAATAATTTTTGTAATTTTAAAAAATATATTTAATAATTGAATTTAACTCAATTTTATATAACATTATAAAAATTTAAGTCAATATGGTTTGGCTTCCAAGGCCAAAACTAGAATTCTTGGATTAATAATGAAAGTGGGAATAGGATAAATAGCAACCAAAACAATTTATAAGATCTAAAAATGCTAATTTAATAGGGTCATTCCAAGTTTTATGTTGACAACTTGATGTTGTTAGAATCTATTGGGCTTATTCTGAAAACTTTTCCTGTCTTGCACGTGGTGATTCTCCTGGTTGTAATTGTAATTATTCACTAGTGCTTGAAATATGCAATGGTTTTATTGACATTTTTCTATTATTATACAATTTCTAAATCTGTGATATGCCAAATGAATACTCTGCAAATGTTTAGTGCATTCAAGTGACTTTTCTACTATGCCTTGACAATTTAGCTTACAATATATTTGTTTTTTCGGTCTATGAATTCATGTAGGTGTTCCATGTATCTGAATTTACAATATGGAATTTTTTGAGTATCGTTGTCTTGTTCTATTGCTACTTGTTGTATAGATTTATTGGCAACAGTTTTGCAAAACAAACTAGCTAGTAGATCTATAGATTCTATTCACAATGTGCAAAAACAATTCTTGCCTAATTATAGTTTATAACATTTCTTGTAAGTAGCATTGATTTAGCTTTCCACTGCTCTAGCCTATTGTAAAATATTCCATGGAAATAATCTAACATCTTCGTGCTAGTAATTGAAATCTAGCTCCAATGCAACTGGTTTCCTCAACATTTCGCTATTGTCAATAAGATTTCCTGGCTCCATGTTCTTGCAATGTCATATTTCTACTAATTAGCTTTCCAATTCATATATACTGCAGATATGCCTAGATATATTTATGGGCATGGCACCGGTCATAAGTCCTATGTCTAAGTTGTAAAACCCAGTTTTGTATGTATTACATCAGTGAGCTTCCCCATTGCATATGTATGCAATTCTCATTTGCATATACATGCAACTATGTTGCAAGCTAATGTCATAGACATTGCTGCTTGCAGCTCCTGTTAATATTTTGTAATTAGTTGTTATGTTTTAAAAGGGTATCTGATTCTATATTACCTTAAGACAAAAATACCTTAGATGGAAATTAAGGTATAAAGTACTACTTTAATGTAATAATCAACTTTAGAAAAGTAATGTCTAAGTGGTTGTCTATAAAGGATTTTCATCAATTTATTGCACTCTTTATGTTAAGATGTTGAGCATAAATTATAGATAATCTTACATTGTTTAAATAAGAGTAAATGAAAAAGTATTATGGTGGAATTGAATTATTAGACCCAAATTCATATAATTGAGTCTTATATGCATAAAGAAGAAGTCATTGGGAGAGGACTTGTTAATATATCATTAGAAGGTTCCTCAAGTGTAATAATAGCTATTAAGTTGGGATCCTCTTAGGGAGGTGGAGGTATAATCAGCTTCTGCATTTGGATATTATAAGGTTATTTAATGGTTAAGTTGTAAGCTAATCTTTTAAATGAGACGTGATTTTCTAATCTAAGAATGACTTAGAACTTAGTATATATTTTACATAGTTCTTGCTTAAGTTAATTTAGATGAAACTAGATATAAATCAAATGTTAAATAGTTACTAGTAAGAAGATATAACCAATATCTAAGGATAATGAGCCTTACCTTGAAATTATTGTATGCCATGTGACGTATTACCTACTAGATTAAGTATGTTGCATAGAGAGGTATTTTATTATAAGGTACCATTATCTTCTTGGGAAATCAAACTTCCTGAGTTGTTAAGTGTAGATAGTAAATAGTTTTCACCTTAGATGACTATGTTTTATAAAGAGATTTAACTTATCAATTGTGGAATATATCTAATGATGTAGATGTCAAATAATGATTCAAATTACTTACCCTCAAGCTACTACATAAAGTAAATTTGAAGAGGCAATTCATATATAAATATTGTTGTGAATGAGAATGCACTTAGTTTATCATGATTTGTTAAGTTATGAGACTAACATATTAGTTTTTCGGATAATGTTTAAGGAAAAATTTTACACCCCATACCCCAAGGGACTACTATGGGTATTCGGTTGTTACAATCCAATTTGTTGTAAGACATTTCCTAGGGTTAAATATCAAGTCTTCTACCAAAGTTCATAGGACCATCTCAAGTCTTCTACCCAAATATCAATTCATAGGACCATCTCAAGTCTTCTACACAAATGCCAGTGTTCTTTATACAAACTCATATTTTGTGCAGTACATATTGTGTGTGAAGTGTTGCATGATGAATACAAGATGTTGCAAAGACATGAGTGTAGTGTATAACTATAGAGAATTACATAGAACTTCATAGCATTGTGTAGAGCTCAGCAACATTGTTTGAAGCTAGAGAAGGTTGTTAGGCCATAAAGAAAGGGAAATGAGGTGTATATCCACATAGGATCCTATGGTGATTTATTGGAGTGCAATTGTTTTCCAAATGAGCTATTTGGAAACAACCTATTGGTTGTCGAGAAGACATCAATCCCTCTCTTGAACATGGAGTGACTAAATACCAAGTTGATTTAGTGATTTCATAGAAGAGAATGACTGCCAAAATACACCTATAAGTGGTGTGATTGCTCACTGAAAAATCAATTGAGATTCATTTATGAGATTATTAGTTGTTTCTTAGAAGAGATGGGTATGGTAGCTTTACATATGAGTTGATAAGTATAGGACAAAAGTATTTTTGATCAATGTATGAATAAAGGTATGGCATGACATCCTAATCGGTAGATGAGTACATTCCATGAGTGTTTCTCATGAAAGGAGCGCCAATTTTCTCCACTTGAAAGGAAATCCAAGTTGCAGTTGAAGTGCTCCTCTTGTAAACTTAAATCCATCTGACAGATGGTTGATTATGGTGATGATATCTCTTCACAGATTGAGGGTGAGCATCTCTCAGTGCAATTATAGCCTCACCAAGAAACAACTCAATAGCAATTCCAATTTATAAGTTGTGTATTATACACGTACTCTTAGACAATAAAAGAAATTGCACCTATTGATTTGATTTATGTATTTTTATTGTGTTTAAACAAAGACATAAATAGTGGGCTATATTCTATAGGGTGTGTCTAAATCACGATATGGTCCAACTCCTGTGATTGGAATAAAGATAAATTTTAAAAAGTGACTTTTGTGGTTAAGAGTTTCAAGTAAGAGTCAATTCTCTTGACAAATTCTATCAAGAAAATGATATGTTCAAAAGGTTTTAAAATGGAAGTGCTTAGCATAGGAATACAAGACTAGTTGAAAGCTAGAAGAATACTAATTCATGTTGTTTGAGATACAGTCCTTTTTTGTTCTCTACCTCCAAGAAAACAAAAAAAGGACTGTATCTCAAACAACATGAATTAGTATTCTTCTAGCTTTCAACTAGTCTTGTATTCCTAATTCATGTTGTTTGAGATACAGTCCCAAAAATGTGGCCTATTAAAATGCAAGAGAGAATGGGGATTGCAAACATGTAGCACTAAAGCTTAAAAACGTATTAAACCCACAATAAATTCCACAACCAAAAAGGATATGAGAATTGGCCTTTGAATGCAACATTCTTATTGGAGGGGTGTCATTTTCATCCAAAATAGTTTAAGCCAAGAAAGGATCACTTAAAAAAATTTAACCTACTAATAAAAATGTAACAAACAAGGGTGGGCACACAAAGATGCTCCCCAAAAGTGTTGCAATGGGGCCGCGCTAGAGGGAAAAAAATAGATGCATGCACATGCCTAAGGATGCGCGCACGTGTTGTTAGGTGCGGCACCGAACCGGGGCACGTGCATGCTCAATAACGCGCATGCACAAAAGCGCGCACGCACTTCTGTTAAGCTACTTAAAAAAATAGCGCGGAGTTGTTCTATTTTCACCCAACCAACCGAGACTCACTCACCCATACACCAAGTGATCAACAAGTGCATTGGATAGTTAAGATTCATGTTTTTCATCATCATCATCGTTGTCCTCGTCATCACCATCATATTCATGGTCTTCATCATCATCAACAACAACAACAACATCTTCATCATCAACATTATCATCTTCATCATCACCACCATCATCATCATCGTTGTCATCATCACCATCTTCATGGTCTTCATCATCATCATCATCATCATCTTTATCTTCATCATCATCATCATCTTTATCTTCATCATCATCATCATCATCATCATCATATTCCTCATCATCATCATCATCATCGTCATCATCATCATCATCATCATCATCGTCATCACCATCTTCATCATCATCGTTGTCTTCGTCATCACCACCACCACAATCATCATCATCATGATCTTCATCATCATCATCATCATCATCAACAACATCTTCATCATCACCATCTTCTTCTTCATCAACTTCATCATCATCATCATCATCATCATCATCATCATCATCATCTTCATCATCACCGTTGTGGTTGTCATCACCATCCTCTTCATGGTATTCATTATCATCACTTCATCTTCATCATCATCATCATATTCACCATCATCATCATCATCATCATCATCATCATCATCATCATCATCACCATATTCATCATCATCCTCATCATCATCATCGTCCTCATCTTCATCATCATCATCATCTTCATCATCATCATTTTAATCATCATCATCATCATCATCATCATCGTCGTCGTCGTCATCGTCGTCGTCATCTTCATCATCATCATCATCATCATCACCTTCATCATGATCTTCATCATCACCATCATCATCATCATCATCATCATCGTCGTCGTCGTCATGACCATCTTCGTGGTGTTCATCATCATCATCATAATCATCGTCGTCGTCGTCGTCATGCCATCTTCGTGGTGTTCATCATCATCATCTTCATCTTCATCATCATCATCGTCGTCATCATCATCATCATAATCATCATCTTCATCGTAATTACCATTATCCTCCTCCTCCTCCTCATCATCCTCATCATCTTCATCATCATCATCATCATCATCATCATCATCATCACCATCTTCATCATCATCATCACCTTCATCATCATCATCATCGTCATCGTCATCACCCTCTTCCTCATCGTCATCCTCATCCTCATCATCATCATCATCATCAACAACATCTTCATAATCATCATCATCATCATCATCATCGGCATCGGCATCACCATCTTCATCATCATCGTTGTCATCGTCATCACCACCACCACCACCACCATCATCATCATCATAATCATCATCATCATCCTCATCATCATCGTCGTTGTCGTCTTCATCATCATCATCATCATCATCATCATCATCATCATCACCATTATATTTATATTCATCATCATCATCTTCATCATCATCATCGTCATCATCATCATTGTTGTCATCGTCATATCCCTCTTCCTCATCAACATCTTCATCATCATCTTCTTCTTCATCATCATCTTCAGCATCATCATCATCATCATCTTCATCGTCTTTATCATCATCATCATCATCATCATCATCATCATCATCTCATCATCATCATCATCATCATCATCATGAATATTTTGATGATGATGAAGAAGATGAAGATGATAGTCATGATGATGATGATGAAGATGAAAATGTTGATAATGAAGAGGGAGATGACGATGATGATGATGATGATGATGATGGTGGTGGTGGTGGTGGTGGTGGCGACGACAGCAATGATGATGATGATGATGAAGATGGTGATGGTGATGATGATGATAAAGATGATGATAATGATGATGAACATGTTGTTGTTGATGATGATGATGATGATGATGATGATGATGATGAGGGTGATGATGATGATGATGATGATGATGATGATGATCATAATCATGATGATGAATATGGTGATGATGAAGACAATGATGAAGATGATGATTTCCTCCACTAACCACACATGACCTCTTAATGGTATCATTGGCCTATGGTTAAGGATGTCGGTACCATGAAGTGGTTTTGAGCAATATGTATGCACCATGCCTAATCAACGATTTTGGAATGATGTTTTATGCAAAAAAACGTGGTACAAAATAATATGGCAAGACAAGATCTCCAATAGCTCAGTGCAAAGGAAGAATCAACGAACGAACACCAAAAAAATTCACCGCAACACTGGAGATAGATGCAATAATAATTTTCTATTCCAATAATCCAGAGCCACAAGTCCCCTTTACAATGAGAGGCTCTCTCCTTTAAATAGGAGGGAGAGAGTCCATAATCTAACCACTTTTTGAATGAGTGGCTACGATTAAAAGATCAAAAGATCTAATCAATGGTTGAGATGAGCTCAACAATAAAATACATGGATCACTAATAAAATATAACAATAAGTGGACAAAATCGCCCTAGGACAGGGGATCCCACCAAATCATGATGACAAAATATAACAACTAGTTCATGGTGGGTCCAAGGGGTTATTTTAGACACTCTTGGTCAATCCCCATAGCACAATAATAATAAAATAGTCATCAAAGTACCAAATCGTGCCTCTATGGACAAATCGTGGGCCTTAGGAGGCCTCATAAATCATCAGAAAATGCCATAAGTGATGGATGTGGGTCCCGATGAAGCTGAAACTACTGGAGAAGGTGTGGAAGACATCCCACTCATCATCATTGATCATCCCATTCAAAAACTTTGTCTCAGTAGCCCAAATCAAATTCCTCTGTAACCATTTTTACCAAACCTGAAATGCCTCGGGAAGCGTGAAACTGCCCCAAACTGCCTCCTGGAGTGCCTGCGCTGTCAAGGTGAGGGCACCAGTGTGTCCGGGAGGGGGGTAATATGGTAAAAACAAGTGGCTGGACCACCCCCTCCAAGCACAGTGCCCTAGGTCAACCAGATAAAAATCATCTCTGCTCCGACAGACCAAAACTGCACTGGGATAGCCCACTGAGGCTCAATCATCACTGTAACTGCATGGAACTGAAAACAGACTGTCGCATTGGACTCAGAAGGTCCAAATCTATCTAATATGTGTACTCATACACCATATGAATCTCTGCATGATCATATAATATATCCAATATACCGAAACATGTCAAATAATAATAATCTGTAAATGATCAATAAATGCTGAAAACCATAAATCATCGTCATAAAATTGTATCTGATGCATAGAACCATCATGTACATGTGCATAGACCATATATCATCTATCTGTATCATCACAAGGTCCAACCATCTCATGTCCTGTGATTGACCTTGGTCAAACTAGGTTTGACCAAGTCAATATGACCAAATATAACTCAGACTGTCATCAGAAGCTACTGCAAAGTGTCAAAGGTTAATGCATGCTCTACAACTTATTCAAATAACAATTATAACACAAAGTAATCATAACTGGCGATCTAAATCCAAATATATAATGTCATTAATTATTATTATAACTCAGACTAGACTTTCAGGACCATACTCACTTCATAGTTGTGATCAATTTGCTAGTGAAGGGTGAAGGCGGAAATAAGCTGGCTAGGCTAATAGGATGACTTGACTGACTTAACATTGTGACACTTTGGATATGGGAAAGGGAAAACACACCATAGTATATACTGAATGAGCAACAACACAGGGAATGGCGGTGTCTCACAAATGGATGAGTTGTTTAAAGAGGGTTTATTCACCTTTAACACATGGGCACAATCCATAATACAAATGAGGCCAGCAATTATTTTGATATAGCAATTGTGTTCCATTGCTTTTTGGGCATGAAGTTTCAATAGCCTTTGATCTATGTGTGTTTATAAACACATTGCATAGATTTACATTTATTTAGGCGTTTTGCTGCAGGTGTATTTTTAAGGCACTTGTTTACCTGAGCACTTCTAGGTGTGTCACAGACAGCTTGTTTACCTAGGTATTTTACATTTCACAAAATATATAAAATTTTATTTCATATCCATTTTCATTTGGCTTGCCTTTCATTCATGTGTGTTTAAAAACACATTGCATGAACGAGCTTTTCATACAAGATATAACATTTCATTTTTCCAGATTTTGTATTCATGGCAGCACTAAAAGTTTTAGGTTTAGCCAACACAACTTTAGTGACTAGGGGTAATTCACAAGGAAATCCAACTAACCATAGGTAAGTGTTGTCACCAACTCAGAGCCGAGACACAATAAACAGGGAAGTTCATCCAATATAGAGGCTACAGTGGGGAAAAGTCCTCCATGCCACTAGTCAAGTAGTAAGTCAGGGTAATAAACTAAAAGGTAGGTAATGGATGGATGAAGACAATGAATAATGGAGCCAACACTAGCAAGCCAAGGTATGGTGGAATGATCACCTCTATTCTCCCTAAGGAGGGTAAAACCAATAAGTATCAATAGTGAACTTCTAAGTATGAGTAGGGACAATAAAATATATATAATAAGATCAACCAGGTCCACATATCTATATGATCACCAGATCATGACACTAAGTGCTAAGACATGCTATAAGAATAAATATAAAAGCAATATAACCACAACACTATGATATACCTCCTGAGTCATATACCTGAATGCTCATCATCTGAACCATCATCTGTCCTTTGAAACTACTACTAAAACTCTTGGCACTATTGACTGCTTTGTACAAATGGTATAATGGCTACATCGGTCATCTCTCTGAGTGTCCTGAGACTCAGTCATGACATGGGGAATACAACTACTATCCAAATCTGATAGTGATCCAAATAGATGCTCATCTCAGCATCTCAATGTAAGGGAACTAGCTGAATAGTGTACTGGAATCAGAAAATAATGTATGGTAGCCCGACTACTATATATGTGATAACAGGTCTCTACGTATATCCTCTTGGATCCAATTTTTGCTGGTGAGTTCCATCGATTTACTTGTTGCTTTAGACTCCTCAAATTTTCTGGTTAAGCATTTAACTTAGTGAAGGGCATAACAAAGTAAGGGAAGGAGCTTAGTGAGTGTGATGTCCATTCAATGACTTCATTGAGTTAGAAAGACCAACAAATTGGGATAAATCTCGAGTTAAATTCTTAAACATACCTACCATTTCCATTCAATCTCTATTGGTAGGGTTTCAAGTCCGTTCATAAAGTGAGCAGTCAGTGTAAAACTGAGAAATGAAGGAGGCCAATGAAGCGCATGTATTTCATTGCCTTGTGATATTTTTAAACTTTCATCATAAAGTGATACTGAGGAATTTCATGGCATGAGAAGGTTTGGAAACTCGACAAGGAACATGCTACTAAAGAAATGGAGTGAAATATCAACAAGTTATGCCTCATTATAGTTTTGAAACATTGACATTGTGGTAAAAAATAAAGGGGGAACAACTAAGGATTTGGTGGAGGATGCAAAAATGTGAGAAACATCGAATATGTTCTTTCATGACTTTAACCCAACTGAAGTGCCCCTACTTTCAGTTTTGAAAGGAGAGGCTATTGGGTGCAACATTCATGATAACTATGTGTTTGGAAGATAGCTTGCCAAGGGTGAGTTCAGACTTACTTACATTTTTATTAGCAGGAGTCGATGGCTTGCAATTCTATTTCCAAGAGGAATCTCAAAATGTTGATAGATATTGAATATGCGAGGAGAGAAGTATCTATGATGAACAATTTTCCTCAGCCTCCCAACATTATTACCTTGAAATACACATACAAGTATGAACACGTTGTGCATCTCCTCATGGATATCTAAAAGCCGGGTGGAAACATGACAGAGAGATCTTTGACATGATCGTTGCTAGAGGACATTACAACAAGCATGGTGTGGCTATCGTTACATGTATTATTGTTAAATTTTTCTAGGTGTATTGTTGTTGCTTTAGATTATTTATTACAAGCCTTGTAAATGCCAATCTGGTATGAAAAATTAAAGCCTTGTACATGATCTAATGAGTTTTTTGTGAAGAAAAATTAAATTTAAAAATAATATATTCAATGTTAATGTCCATAACCTTAATTGAAAAATGTTGCTGCCAAAAATAAAATAAAAAATGCATTAGTAATGCACAACTATCCTAAACTGGAAGTAGAGTGTTGCATAGCCTTGAACATGGATGTATTTGAATTTTGAATAAAAAGCATTATAAATATAGATGATAAAGTATCAAGATGTTAAATGAATATGACATCATTTAAAATGTTTTTCCTTTGGATGATGACTATTAACTTTAATAGTTTTTGACTTATTAAGATCCAATAAAGAAGCATGTAAGTTTTAAGATACATTTAAATCTAGTGTTCCAGAGTTTGCATTGAAATGGTTCTATGGAAAATGTATAAACTAATAAAATAAAATAGTGTTTCAATAAATAGATAAAATGTTCAAAATATATCAGCATTTTATCATTTCATACACTATGGACTCTACTTAAGAAGCCATCTTGAAAAAACTCATCATTTTTTTAGATTAGATGGAAAGTGTCCTAAATGTCCAAGGATGGATATCTTATTTTACATTCCAAAAAATGAACTTATTTTGGCATACATTTCAAAAATATAATGAAATCGACCCGATTGAATCAGAACAAATAATAGCTTTGAGTGGAGTTGTTTCTTGTTATCCTTTTCATCAATATATTTACTTATTAGCATGCCACTTGTGGTTGATATATTGCTCAAAAAATGGATTTTTATTTTTTTTGTGAGTTGAACACTTGTCTTTTTATATTGTTATAGGTTTTCCAAATGAGAAAGAAATATATTTAGATAAAAGAAATATTGCATTCATTATTTCTATGAAATATCTTCAATATCAAACCGAAATCTAACATTTTGAATTAAGATTGGAAATATTTGGAAATAAAGAAGAACATGACTGAATTACTTGAAGAAATCATCAAAAAAAAACCTTGATCAATATTGAATAATATTTTATACGACACGGGATGAAATGTAATATTATTGCAAAGGGATGGACACCAACTCGGGTCTAAGAGAAAAAACTTAGGTCCCAAAGACTGGTTGTGGAGGTCCTCAAAACAAAATCTTCAATATTTTTTAATATCTTGTATTCATTCCGGTTTTCACAGGTGTTAGTTAATGTTGCATAATGGAATCTTGTGTGATCATTTCGAGTCTCGATGCACGTTTTAGGCATAACACCTGTGTCCATCTTTAGGAGAAAAATATTTGAAAGACCCTAGGTATGAACGGGAGTAGATATTAATACAGATGTTGGAAAAATAATATTTCAAAACATGTCGGCAGACAACCATATGAATAAATCAGATCAACAACTTTTCTTCCTATTCCTCGGGTATGAATTAATGGTTTCCAAGAGTTACATAGCACAAGTCCCTCATCTCTATTAATATTTTGGAGATGTTTTTCTATATATGTGATGATTTGTGATCTAATAATGCTTCATGTATAATATATGTGCAATTCTCCTTTATTCTTGTTTTTATTTTATGTATTGTCCCTTTGATGTAAGGGAGCATAACAATATTTTTTATCTCATTATTAATCCAACAACATATCAATCATAAAAAAATAAAAAGAGAGAAAGAGACATGAGTATCCAAAAATCTTCTTAGAAATTCCATAATAACCCCAATACAAAGATAGCACAATGCTTGTATGATTTTGATATGAGATAATGTGCCTTAAAGGCTCTCTTAACTTTATTATATACCAAGAGATGTGGAGGAATTTACTCTCACATATTGCATGTGGGATAATATAATTCTTTTTTATAACACCTCTTTATATAATATTTTATATCAAGAGTATACTATTCCATAATAAATATATGGGATAAATGGTTTACTCTTTTACATAAGATTGTGGACAACTTCCGACATAATACAAAGACATTATTACCTTCTAACGAATATAAAATATTCCAACATTCCCCCTTAATAATGGTTGGGAGAAAAGCCCACACTAAAGGACGAGAGAGGAAGGAGTCATTACTAATGCTCCCCCTTGATGACAGATTTATTGGCTTGTTTCCATATGAGTGATTGTAAGCCTTCTCCAACTCCATTTTAGTCCGGTGTTAAATTAATTGTTGAGTGTACCACCCCTGTTGTTGATGCTATTCTTTATCTCTGAATCTGTAGATCAGGCTCCACAACCAACATTTGATGTACCTCCAAGGTATGGCATGTTGCTGTCAATAACATGTGCTAAAAGAATGGGAGGAATAATGAAGATGGACATGAAGTACGCGACTGCCCCATTTTTTGCAGGTGAAACAAGGAGACTGTATAGAGAATCCAGGTATGCTTACATACGTGGTGAGGGGAATAGCCCTATAAATTACCCTATATACACCATGGAGGAAAACATGGGTTGTTGCATGCTAACATGATACAATTATGAAAAAAAATCCATGCACTTATGGAAGTAAAGAATGTAAGTTAGGCAATCATATTTGGGAAATTCATTTTGATGGATCTTCCATTAAAGATGAATATGGAGCTGGAGTTGGAGTAATACATACTTCCCCCAGTAAAGAAGAGTCACCACTATCTTTCAAAGTGAATTTTGAAACTACTAATAATGTGGCTGAATATGAGGCACTCATCTTGGGTTTGGAGGTAGCCACAAGGATGGAATGAACATATTTATATTTTTAGACACTCAAAACTCATAGTGCAACAAATAAAAGGGATATATAACACCAAGAATCCTAGGATGGGGGCTTATAGAAATCAATAGTGGGATTTAATAGATAATATTTTACAAGATTTCAACATCATAGCCATCCCTAGAGAAATTACCTAAAGGGCTAATTCATTGGAAATAGTAGCAAGCACATTTAATCCTCCCATTGAAATCAAATTAAGACATGAAGTTGAAATGGTTTATAGACCTTCTATCCTTGATAATACAAAAGAATGACAAGTGTTTGAATATTACCAACAGATCAAGAGGTTTTTAGAATTAAATGATGAATTTTCCAACATCTGTATCGATCAAGAGCAGGAGATATATGAGAATGCATACACTTAGTAAGAAGAAGATGCAAACATAAAGTTAAACCATAAAAAATCATACATAAAATTGTCCAGTTGGAAAGGTTATTTGATAAGAATGATGTCCCTCACAATCCCACCCTTCAACCAAAATAAGAAGATGTGGAAGAAGTAAATGTTGGCACTCATGAAGAGCCTAATAATATCAAACTATCAAAATAAAGTTGTTTAGGGAACACATACATGTTTTTTATGGAGGTACTAGGATTTGAGGACCTATGATACTTCAATAATTGATCATAAGATTCCTATTAAACTTGGAATAAATCCTTTCAGACAAAATCTTAGATAAACAAATCCTATATTGCTTCCCATTATAGAAAAGGAAGTAAGGAAATTATTGGATGCCAAAATAATAATTCATTTGAGACATTCTGAATGGGTTGCTAATTTGGTCTATGTCAGGAAAAATAATGGAGAAATAAGACTGTGTTCACTTGAGGAATCTTAACAAATGTTCCCTCAAGGATAATTATCCTTTGCCCAAAATGGACCAAATTTTGTAGAAAGTGGTTGGAGAAGACATGATATCCAAGATGGATGGCTTTTCATGTTACAATCAAGTAGCCATGAGTAAAGAAGATAGGGATAAAACAACACTCACCACTGCATGGGGAACCTTTATGTATGATAAAATGTCATTTAGATTGATGAATTCAAGAACAACCTCCCAACATGCCATGGATATAGTATTTTTTGGAGGGAGAGGGAGATAAATTCATAGCTATATATCTTGATTATATGAATGTGTTTTCTAAAATTGATGAAGAACATCTATCTCACTTCAGACAAACTTTCAAAAAATGCAGAAAATATGGCCTTTCTTTAAATCCAAAGAAGTTCAGTTTTTCTTTGAGAGAAGGTAATATGCTAGGGAACATAGTATCAAATGATGGAGTGAAGATAGATCCTGAAAGAGTGGCAGATATACATGCACTTGAAGCCCCCAGGAATAAAAAAGAACTGCAGTCATTCATAGGCAGGATAAATTGCTTGAGAAAGTTCATCTCTAATTTGGAGGAATTGATTAAAACCATTACTAGCATGCTCAAAACAAGTAATGCTGTAAAATGGAATAAGGAAGCAAAAGAAGCATTTGAAACACTAAAGAAGTTCATTGGAGAAACATCGGTACTAATCAGTCCTGATTACAAAAAACCGTTTCTAATTTTTTCTTTTGCTTCTTTCCACACAATTGCAGTTGTGATTTTAAAAAAGAATCATTATGGTCGTGAACAACCCATAATATTTTTCAGCAAAGCTCTCAGAGATGTTGAATTGAAGTATAACCTCATGGAGAAGAAAGCATATGCCATGGTCAAAGCCCTAAAGTATTTCATAGGTTATTTTTTGCATTCTCAAATAATTACATATGTCCCACACAATACAAGAAAAGATACCCTATGTCATACTAAGCGTGAAGGTAGGAGAGGCAATTGGATTACAAAAATTCAGTAATATAATTTAGAAATCAAATCCACCAAGTTGGTGAAGCATCAAGGATTGGATAAGCTCCTCATTGAATCAAATTGGGAACTAGTGGACTTAAATCTGATTTCTGAATTGAGGGTAGAAGAGAAGATAAAAAACATCCAAGATTCTAAGAATAATACAATGAAGGTAAATCCAAAATTTGAAGAATCTGAATGGTATGAAAACATTGTCTACTCTTTGGTAAATTTGGAATGCCCAAATTACCTGTCCAAATCGCAAGTCGAATCTTTGAAATTATAAGCAGTCAAGTACTACATATTGGATGAATATCTGTACTGGAAAGAACGTCAAGGGATATTGTTGAACTGTGTCATTGAGGATGAAACAAAAGGAATTATCATAGTGTTTCATAAAGGTGTTTGTGGAGGCCACCATGCTTGGAGAACTACAACTTACAAAGTGTTAAGAGCTTAGTATTATTAGCCAAATTTTTTTGCTGATGTAAATCATATTGTAAGGGCCTGCATTAAATATTATATGTTTGCAAGAAAACATAAGCTGAAGCCTTTACTTCTAAGACATGTCATCACTTCAACACCTTGTCAACAATGGGGTTTAGTTTTATTGGAGAAATAAACCCTAACTCCAATAACCAACACATATATATTTTAACTGCTACTGATTATTTCACAAAGTGGGTAGAATCCATCCCCACTAGATTGGAAAATGAAAATGTGATCATGAAGTTTCTAGAAGAAAATATTTTATCAACGTTTGGGTTCCCCAAAAATATTATAGCTAACAATGCTTCCACTTTCAAATATGTCAAAATGGTAGAATTCTGCCAAAAATATAGCACTGAGTTAGGTCATTTTACTGCCTATTATCCTCAAGGGAATAGTTTGGATGAATCATCAAATAAAAGCTTGTTGAGGATCATCAAGAAGATGTTGACAACGAACAAAAAGGCATGGGATTGAAATCTCAGGTATGCTTTATGGGCTAACAAGATAAGTGTTAGGAGGTCAATTGGTACATCTCCTTTTTAGCTAGTATATGGAAAGGAATCAATTTCACCTATCCAACTACAGTTTCCAGTATTAAAACTAATTTATCACGAGACATAAGAGCCAAATAATATGGTGAGAAGGGTGTATGAACCGATTGAATTACAGTAGGACAAATAGCAGGTAAACATCAGATTACATGAACACAAGAGGAGGATTTAAAAGACCTTTGAAAAAAGAGCTTTAGAAAGAGATCTCCATCCAGGGGATTTAGTCCTAAAATGGGATGTAAGAAAGGAAGATAAGGGAAAACATGGAAAAGTTTGAAATTTTTTGGATAGGGCCCTACATCATTGCTTAAGTATTGGAGAACAATACATACAAAATTCATGAACTGGAAGGTGATATGATAGACGCTATTTCCAATGGAAGACTTTTGAAATGATTCTTCATGTACTGAAACCAAGTTCCAAAGATTTTGTACATAGTAGAATAGCAGTCTTTCATTTGCTTGTTTTCTTACAAGTTTTTCATCACTTTACATTTTAGTATTTTCATGCTACTGTATATAAATAAATTATGAAGCTAAATATTTGTTCGATGTAATCAAAATCTCATCAAGAACAAGAATCCATGACCCAGTGGATAAGGCACAAATCTACTATTATCAGAGGCTTACAGAGAAAGCCACTGTCCCCTTGGAGCCGATGTTATTACTCACATGTTTTAGTATATAAATTACCTATTCTGAGTTCAATGAAGTGATCTTCTCGTTTTATTTATCCCTTGAGAACTAAAAGAATCAAATAGAATCAGAATGTCAACCTAAATGTGACCATAAGCTAGTGATCAGGGGCCCTACAACGAATGCTTAAGTGTTATAAATGATGAGCCATTAGATCGGGACAAATATGACGGTCCAGAGATCATGTGTGCCCACAAAATGAAATTCATTTAAATCTAAAAAGGTACATGCAAGTCCGAAGGAACGCGGGATAGATCAACATTGGATATATAAAGTGCGTCGATAAGATGCACCCTCCAAAAAAGTCGCATGAGGGAACGTTGTCCTCAAAACCACTGAGGACATGTGCCCAATTTCGATTGACGTTGCCTCCTCAAAAGCAGTTTTCTTATACTACCTTCCATCCACGTGTTACCACTCTGGGAAACCAGAAGTTGTATAAACCCATGACAAGACATAAAGAGCTTTACATCTCATCCTGTTTCCATATTCCATCTATCGATTGGGTCCAAACACCTTTTTCTTCTCTATATAGTAAATAGTTGAATCCAACATGGCTATATTTTTCCCTTAAAAGAATAAAAAAAATTTCCCTCATTTAAAAAACCATTTTTGTTTCAACTAGAACGTTCTCCCAACAACCCAGTGTACTAGCTTACCATTTGCATGAATCCAACCAGTCCACATCAACGCCCGAAATTGTTCCACATCAGCTACCATACAACGTTTAAGTAGTTTTCCAATTACTGTAACTCATCCTTCCTGCTTATACCTCTGCACGTTTCGTAGTTTGAGAAGCCCTAAATTCTGTTATTTTACCCTAATAGCTAGTGAAGTTATTGAACCATTTTTTACCTAAAATGGATTCTAAACCTAAATTCAAGCTCTGAAATCCTTGTTTCTCTCGTGAGGAACACATCTATGACCATCAGGATGACGTCTTTGACACCATAATCACCAATTCAAACCTTCATGAAATCATCAGAGAAGATAAATCCCTGACTTTAGCTGATCAAGACAAACTCAAAATGTGAAATACAATTTTGCTCGAACTGCCTGCCCTATATCAGTTGTTTTTCTTGAGTTCGTAACCTATTGCATGAAACATTATTCCCCCAACAAATGAGAAATTATCTCCTCAGACATGTCAAAAACCCTATATTACATCATATAGGATTCAATCAAGCATATGTTCTTCAATCCTGAATCCTTATACCCTTACCCTTTCAATGAGAAATCCCTATCAAGTGCCTTCCATAATATTGGGCCATATGAGCGTCACTAGTTTTTGTCTCAACACTTGGATCTTGGCATGGAAAATTATACCTTAGTACCATTCCATCTCCTTATGATATCACAGTTTCTTTTTCTGAGAGTTCTAGAAAAGCTATTTTAAATCATTTGTAATGTTGTGGGTCTAGACAATGGCAGTTATGTATATGAGGTCATTTTAGGGATACTACTCAAAATGACTACATAAATTGGCAAAATCCCTCCTCATTTGACCTCTGTAGTCATCTAGCAGAAGTCATATATAAGTAGTTGGAAGAGTTTCCTACCAGTGAATATTTCAGATATCCATTCTACTTATTCTTTATGTTTTTCTATTAAAATTATAAGATTTTCAAGCACCTAGGATTGAAGACAATTGATGAGCAAGGAATCCAAGTCCCAGTTTATGAGTGGTCTGAGCTAGTTCTAAGGAGGGCTGATAATTCTAACTTTTTAGTTTTCACAGACCAGGTAATGAGTGTAGCATATAGCCTGATTTTTGGCAGCTCTCCTCCTAGGATGTTTCCAAAAAACAAGAAACATCTACAATTTATAGATGATATACATACAGGAGATTGCTTGCTCTATAAGGATCACATAGTGATAACGGTATATGGCTTTGAATAAGAACCTTACAAATACCAACTTCTCATACTCCTAGGATTTTTTCCATGGAGTTTGCCAGATAAAAATTTTCTTCGGATGAGATGCACTTAAGACATTTCAAGAAACATAGATCCTTTTTACTTCTAAAGAAAATAAGACCTCTCATCATAAGAGGGTTGAATTGCTCCCAATATGTAGAGGGATATTTGAATTGGTTGAATCTTGAGAAGACTGGAAATGTAGCCTATGATCCACATCAAGTTATCTCAAAGAAGAGGATGAAAAAAAAAATTAAGCCTACATATGTGAGGCCAAACCTGTTTGGGAAAAGATAACCAATAAGGAAACATGGGAGGACGTCCAGGAATCTTTGAAAATATTTGAAGAATAGGAAAAATAATCACAGCTAATAGGGCATAAAAGAACAGTTGAAGAATCCTAGGTAATGGATATTGATGAATCCAAACAGGTCCCAGATCCAAAGAGGTCCATAACAGAGGCTGAGGGAGATGAATAGGCCTTAGTAGAGGCACAATATTTAGTTGAGATCCCAAGGGAAATAACTAATTTAATAGAAAAACTAGCACTCCAGATAGGACCTCCTATTAAGTATACCAACTATCCTTCCATAGAATTAACTATCCTTCAAAAGATGCGAGGATCATCCTCATCAGAGCTATTTCTTGTGAAGACAGATCTATAATCTGGTTACCGAAATATCGGAGAGAGAGGAATGAGAATGGTGAAATAGATTAAACAACAAATACCAGTTGCAGAAAGGAGACTGATATATGTTTCTGACCATCAACAGGATACTTTTAGGTTTTCCATACTTGAACCTAAAGTCCCCAAGCCTATGAAATTGAGTGACTAGAGAGCTGAAGAGAATATTGTCAATTTCAAAGAGTTTGGAAAGTTGGATAAACTACATTTTTAGAAACAATATAGTGACATGATATGCATTGAAATAATCAAATCATAAAAAGAAGAAATGAAGCTTAGGTTAGCCCTAGAAAATTTTGAGAAGCTATATAAAATGGAAAACTAGAAAACCAAGTCTAAGCAAATAAATATTATTTCACTGGAAGCAAATTTAGTGGCACCATCATCTGATCCAACAGATGGATCCCAAATTAAATCAATCATTGAAAAGAAATAAAAATAGATAGTTAATTTAAAGAATAAATTAAAAATGCCTACAACATATCCAGTTCAAATTGAAGAGCTGCAGTAGGTGCATGTAGAGAAAGAGCAGATTTATGCTAGTATGATAGAATATCAAAAGATGTGTGAAGAAATAAGGAAGAATATTGATGATCTACATTGGTAGATATCCAATACGAAATTAGAAAGGACTAAAATATCCACTAGAGAGGATACTAGAGCTTCAACTCCTGCAATCCCTTTAGAAAATCAGGCTATGGTAGAAAATGTAGCAGAAACAATGATTGAGTAGCCAACTATCAGTCCAAAAGCAATAGAAATAGATGCTATGGAGGAAGATAAAGTAAATCAGAGATCAAATCCTCATCCCATCCAAGGGGAAAATGACTAGAGTAGAAATATTGAAGAGGTTGAGAAAGAGCTAGAAATAAAGGATAGAAGGATCACAGAATTAGAAAATGAAGTCAACAAAAAGGAGGATAATATAATAGACTTGGAGAAAGAGATAGGGGAATTAAAATCAAGATAAACAAGCTACAGATGAATGTTCAAGGAGAATAGTTGTTAAGAAGGATATCTCAAACTGTCTGGGATAAGATTACTGCATGGTTCATGCAAAAATGGGATTATTTTGAAGTCATTCAGGATGAGCTAGAGATGGCCACATAAGCCAATGCAGCAGTGAGGTCGGTGGAAAAAAAACTGGGAAATATGCCTAAACAAGAAAATCAAGTGATAGACTACTTGAATAACAGAACCAAAATCAATTGGTTAACAAAGGAATTGATAATAGGACACAAATTATCAAAATATCCAGATCCAAGATAATGGAACAAACCTATGTGCTTAGAATGAAAGATAAAATCAAGCAGATGACAGATGAAATAAGAATCTTCAAATCTTTATTCAAGGATGTGATAAGTCTGAGAATGCATTCCCCATGGGATGCTAATGGATATTCTTACCCTAAGTATACTTATACAGAAAATGTGGATCAGTTGGTCGAGGGGGAGCCGATTCAAGTGCCTTACACAGTTTTGAGGTGGAGTACTGTTAGCTTTACCTTACGTTCAAAAGAGTTGCATAGAAGACCAAAGTACAGAGCAGGTTGTCTGGTCGAGTTTGCAGTTCATCTCATGAAGGGGTACAATGGTTGGGAGTCATGACCCAACTAGTTCAGTCATGGAGACTAGTACGGACGAAAGCAGGATGAGGTGGCAACATACCGAAGCTAAAGTAGGTGGATGATGCGACGGCTAGAATGAGTTACATCTTTCCCGACTTCCGACAAGAAGGATCAGTCACCCCTTCATTTATGAGGGAATTGTGCAAATATTCAACCCATGAAGGCTAGGTCGTCAATTCATGAATATCCAGAATGGTGAAGACTGGAAAAATACTAAGCACAAGAAGGGTCAGTCGACCCTTCATTTAACATAAACATGTAAAAATATTTAATCTACGAAGGATGGGACGACAATTCCCGACTACCGACTTCCGCAGTAAATGGTAGGGATAGAGACATTGGCTAATTTATAACATATAAAAAATATTTATCCTGACTTCCGACGAGAAGGATTGTCCGCCCCTTCATTTAGTAGATAATTGTGAACAACAATATCCAGCAATTCACCTGTATCCGGAATGGTGAACACAAGAAGGATCGACCTACCCTTCTTGTAGTCTAGAACTATTATGAAAATAATACTGAGCAGAAGAAGGATCGGTCACCCCTTCATTCATTTATCTCAGGCCTCATTCAAAAATGGGGTGTTGGTTAAAGACATTCAACTTCAAATGGTCGTCATATTATACAAACAAAAATTCATTTAGTGATTTGTATATTTTTTACAACTTCTACATTTAATTGATCTAAATTTTATTGGACAATTCTCATATTATTTATGGACATAGTATCATGTATCTGGTGATGTGTTTCAAAATTGCAGAACATGAAAGCAATATACTTAGAAACATTGAAACATAATATTTTATTGACTATTTTGTGTGTGTATTTTTTTTGTTTGCAGATACTAGAAGATTTGTTACCAGTAAACCATTGATTATTTTTTATTTCAATGGAGTTTTGTTACACGTAGTTCATACAAAAAAGAAATTCAGATTGCCACGAACACCGGATATCAAATCAACCACAAAGTATTGTTTTATATGTCTAGGATTGAGGGAATTTTTTGAAAAATGATTTAGTATATTTGAAGTTGGGGAATGGACATATGCGCAACAAAAAACGTTGATGAGTTTTTGCGAACATTATTACAAAGAACAAGATTGCAAAGGGAACAATTTAGAGTAATTTTAACACAAGAATATTGTTCTTGCATAGTCATAGAGGGTAATCAGGGTGATGGAAATACTTATGTATTTTTCAATCCTTTAAACAAAGTGTTAGCACTCAATAAATTTTTGTAATTAATTGTCTTCTGGCAGCGTTGACGGTGCAAAATAGAAGATTTTCATGGTGGAGGCTTCAAAATTGGCCAAGAAGAAATGCTTCTCCTTGGGTGTAAGACACCAGGGTTGCAAAAAAGGAAAAAAGTGGTTCTATAGGTTTGAGAACTAAACCTTTGAGAGACCTAGAAGATTGCTCAACCTAAGCCTAAACTTTATGGAGAAAGTGTTTGTTGTTTCTTGCCAAATATTTTAATTTTTATAGAGAAAGGGCATTAATTGTTATTATTAGCCTAAGGTCAAAAGCTATTATAGAAAAGGCTTTAATATAGCCTAAGTATGAAGTGCCGATAAAATTTTGGCCAAAGTTGGAGGTTTTATATAATGCCATACGTATGGAGGCTTTGATTTTTTATGAAGTGAGGCATTTAGCCTAAGTTTCGGCTTTATGGAGGGGGGTATTGATTTTTTGTACCCTAAGTTTCATTTTTGGTTTGTGCCCAAGCTTTAAAAGTGGAGCAAAAGATAAATGTGCCCCACACCGAGGGCTCACCATGAGAGCGAGCGCCAAGCCAAGAGGGCCCCACGAGTCACTTATCCTCCATCGTCCACGACCAAGAGCTTCTCTTCTTTGTTACTTGGAATATGATATAAACATTTGGATATATAAAGGGTGAAGAAAGTGCTCCAGTCTTGCATGTGGGATAAAGGAGAGAAACTAAAACATATATATACAAACGTAGATAGGCCAAGTCGAAAGCTAATTTACGGAAGAAGCCAGTGGAAATAGTTGGTCCACGTCGACATTACATTATCAAAATGCTCGGGAGATAAGGACGGTAAGGGCTTGTGATGAAGAAAACCATTATTCAACGTGTCACCATTTGGGTATGTCGCATGCACTTGGGTAGTTTTGTAAACAAGACAGGGCCCATGCGATACCACCTCCAGCAGTATAAAGGTTTCCCATGGGAGTATAAAAGGGGAAGTGGTCTCATTTTGACAATATTTCTTTTCCCACCAAAGCGTTAGGCTCTCTAAACCCTAACACCATTCGCCCAAATGCAGACTTTGTTGAAATAATGTTATTTGATGGAACTCTTGACTGATTCAGATCCATTGCATTGCTCGACGTCTTGAGAGGTTCTCCAATAGGTTGGTTCCCTTGGACACAGAAGAAACTAATCTCTCGCCTTTTGAGATGGCATACCATGGTTGGGCTATTTTGCAAGAAGGATTATACAACTGAGATTTGCATTTGGGTGGCACACCGTTGTGAAGAAAGTTTCTGAGCATGTTCATTCATTATCTAAAACACTGAGATATGATTGTACTAGTATTCGTATTGAGAAATCCATTTGAGGTTCCTCGAGGTCGGATTTCTGAAAGCAACTCGCACAAGTTTGGAATCTTGTTATGCGTTGGGAACAAAGCAAGTCTTCTACTTAATCACCCTACCCATGAAAAACACCGAAGGAAAGTGCAAAAGCATGGAGATGTCTGCCGGAGGGATATTTTTTGAAGTCAATAGTATTGCAGCGTGAATTGCTACCAGTGTTGGGACTGTGTTTCAAGCCTCTAATGCCTCGCCAAAATAGCAGCGGACTACCTTTTTCTTTATATACAATAGAAAAACCCTAAAAGGAGGTGCACAATAGAAGCATACATGTATGCTCTAGACATTGACATTTTGCCCAGCTTAAGGAGGGAACCCAACAAGCACCAGCTACACTATTAAATGATAATAGGGTTTGGAGCAACATGGATTTGCATCGGCTGCACTTAGGGCTGCAGATATCATGCTTACCACCGGCCTTTTCAGCTTATGAGCGAACGTATCTTTTACAACTTCTAGAAGTAGTCGAGTTCTTCATAACGATGGGGATGCTGAATCTTTTTCAATAAAGAAATTCACATATTCCTCAAACTGAAACTCTGCAATCATTTTGTTTAGCCAAATTTGCGGGGTGAGAGAAATGTATTTGCTGAGGTCAAGATGTTTGATCAAGCTAAAAGTGAGGAAGGCCTCCGGGGAGTCGCAGTTACTTCCAAAGCTATTCATAATTCTTGGAGGGTTTCTGGCGCAGGTATTAAAGAGATAAATGCTGCAGTTAGAGATGCTGAAATGGAGAGTTCGAAAGCTAAGTGGAGGCATTCAGTTAAAGGGGCAGCCACCTGGACGAGTGTCACAAAATATCTTTTGTTTTTTATTTGAAATAATTTGTCATTTAATAAAGATGCTGCTAGATGTAAAAAAGCAGTTAGGCTTATTTCTATTTTGTAAAGGTAATGACAAATAGGTATTGATGATGTGTCACTAAGCTTGTAACTATTTTCTGTTAGGATTAGGTCAAGCATGAGGCTCGAGGCAGCTATATATTCTTTGTAATAAAAGAGTTAAGTGGGTGTGGATCAATTGGCTAAGGCCTGAGAGAGCTCAACTCTGTTTTGGAACATCTATTTCTAACGCATATGTAGTGTTTGAAGCTGGATTATTAGCAAAGATTCATGTGTTATATTTTCTTGCAGTCTGTCTTTTCTTTTCACATGTTAATCTGTATCTCTTTTCTTCGTTATTCCAGTCTATTAATTTCTCTCATGCTTGGATACGTGTAGCATCTAAACGGGATTCACATTAATGGTACCCTGTTCATTTCATTTTAGGCATTTCATAATTAACTTCTGCTAAAGTTGGTGTAGGATTAATCTTTGTATGCCTTACATCAATGGACTGTTCATTCCTCTTCTGTTTCACCAATTAAAGCTCTTTGACTGTGCATGGGTGGCTACCTTGCCTCTATGTAAATGTATCATGCAACAACATTGTTTTTGTCTTAGATGTTATGTTTTGACTCCATTGCCCCATGCTTTTTCTCCTGATTCATCTCACCAAACCCTTAAACAATCTGCTCTACATAATTCTGACCTTCTGAAAGTGTTTTAAATGATTATCCTGAATGATGAATGCTGGTGTGTTTCTTCATTATTGACAATCTTGATGATTTCCAGTATTCTGTGAATGTTAAAGAGAGAGCCCTCTCTATTTGTGTTGGGTCAGTACCACAAGCTAAAGATTGGTTAGTGGTTACCCTAGTTTTACCTCTCCCACAACCTAGGGGGTTATTTTTGGTGTTAACACAAAGTTTGGGACATTTTGATCCATGGTTGGGATGCTACTAATATAGTGATTGTAGATGACTTGAAAGAAAAAAATGTTTGTAACAAGGAAGGGAAATGTATTATAACAAAAACTTATACTTGCCAAGATGTCAATGAGACATTCTTGTTAGAACAATTATTTCCTTTTTTGCTGCACCTGAATGGCGTGAGTGATGTGAAGGCAATTGTGAATAAAATGAAAGTCTTTTGTTAAATAATACACTTGAATGTTTTTTTGTACTAGTATGTTCAGTTTCACTGTGATTATAATTCTTTTAAAGTGTCGAGTTTGGTTTTCGAAAATGCAAAATCAGAGTTTGAAAGTGCTAAAATCTGTTTTAAAATTTAAAAATTAAGTATTAGAAGTGTTAAAAGTAGCCTTCCAAAAGGGCAAAATCAGGTTTTAAAAGTGCCATTATAATATTTATTGTATCGGAAAAGTGCAAAAACCAATTTCAAAAGTGGTGATATCGAAAGAAAAAGAATGCTTTTGGAACCTAGATTTGGCACTTTTGGAACCAGATTTGGCACTTTTGGAACCGGTTTGAGCACTTTTGGAACCGGATTTGGCACTTTTGGAACCTGGATTTGGCAGTTTTGGAACCGGTTTGGGCACTTTTGGAACTAGTTTTGGCACTTGTGGAACCTTAGGATTTTTCACTTTTGGAACCGATTTTGGCACTTTCGGAACTGGATTTGGCACTTTTGGAACCGGTTTTGGCACTTTGGGAACTTGGATTTCGCACTTTTGGAACCAGATTTGGCACTTTTAGAACCATAATTTGCTTGATTTTGGGGTTTAGAAAGGATGTTTTTGACTTGTCTTCAAAGTGACTTGGACTAGAATATGTCCAAGTTTAATGAAATTGGCGTTAAATTAGAAAAAGAAGAAGAAAAGAAGCCCAAGTTAGCCCTAGAAAAAATTGAGAAGCTATATAAAATGGAAAAATGGACAATAAGGGATAAGCAAATAAATATTAATTCATTGGAAGCAATATTAGTGGCAATATCAGTTGATCCAACAGATGGATCCCAAATTAAATCAATCATTGAAAAGAAAGACAATGAGATAGCTACTTTAAAGAAGAAATTAGAAACGCCTACAACAGATCCAGTTCAAACTAAAGAGTTGAAGCAGGTGCAGGCAGATAAATAGAAGATGTATGCTAGTATGATACAATATCAAAAGTTTTTTGAAGAAAGAAGGAAGATTGATGATCTACATTGGTAGATATCTAATATGAAATTGGAAATGACTAAAATATCCACTAGAGAGGATACTGGATAACCAACTCCTGCAATCCCTTCATAAAATCAGGCAATGGTAGAAAATGCAGCAAAAACAACAATTGAGCAGCTAACTATCACTCTAGAAGCAATATACATAGATGTTATGGAGGAAGATCAAGTAAAACAGAGATCAAGTCCTTATCCCATCCAAGAGGAAAATGACCTGAGTAGAAATATTGAAGAGGTTAAGAAAGAACTAGAAATAAAGGATAGAAGGATCATAGAATTGGAAAATGAAGTCAGCAAAAACTAGGATGATATAGTAGACTTGGAGAAAGAGGTAGGGGAATTAAAAATCTATATAACCACGTTGTAGATCAATTTTCAAGGAGGTAATTGTTAAGAAGGATATCTTAGACTTTCTAGGATAAGATTACTAAATGGTTCATGCAAAATTGGGATTATTTTAAAGTCATTCAGGATGAGATGGAGATGGCCACATCAGCGAATGCAGAAGTGAGGTCAATGGAAAAACAACTGGGAAATATGCCTAAACAATAAAATGAAATGATAGACTAGAACTTGAATAGAAGAACCAAAAAGCAATTGGCTGAAAAAGGAATTGATAATATGACACAAATTATAAAAATAGCAAGATCCATGATCATGAACCAAACCTATGTGCTTAGAATAATAGATAACATCAAGCAACTAACAGATCAAATAAGCAGCTTTAAAGCTTTATTCAGGGATGTAATAAGTTTGGGAATTCCTTCCCCATGGGATGATAATGGAGATTCTTACGCTAAGGATACTTATAGAGAACATCTGGATTAGAAGAGAGAAGAGATACCCCTAGAACCTTTGGAAGGAGAAATTGATGGAGAATAGGTTGTAGACAAACTTATAAGCTGTTTTGAAATCTAGATTGGGCTTAAAAATATTTTCAAAACATTGGGACCAATATCTTATGAAAAGAAAACAAATGCATAAATATATTTGGAGCCCCTAAAGGCACACAAAAACCCATTGGGAAAGGAGTGGCAGATGGTAATACAATATCACAAATACATATTGTCACCTAATACATCAACAGGGAAACCATCAGGTCAATCTTCTTGTCTGTAACCTAGTCATGCAACAGGTCAATCATCAGCATAGGTACCAACACAGTTTGTGAATCAACCCGCTCCAATATCTTTTATGCCACCTTCAAGACCCACCAAAGTCCAAATGATGTACCAAATTAATCAGGAAGGTATACTTCAAGTGAGACCAATGGTGTAGTATCCTAGTCTGCTAAACATCTACATGAGAGGGAAAAAGACAACCACCAACAAAATAAATTAAAGCTTCTATACTCAACAAGAATATTTCAAAGAATGTGAAAGCCAAAATGTCAAAAGTAAATCAAAAATTTGTTACAAAATAGTTAGAATGTGAAACTGAATTGAGTCAGACAAATAGTCTATATAATGTAGCTTGTATTCAGTCATTAAGGGTTGACAATTTTAGAATAGAGGGTCTCTATCTAGTTTTGTAGAGTCAATGGTCAAATTTTTCCTTGTAATATTCATTCTATGAGATTAAAGATACAGAACTATTTCAGAGAAGTTGTTCATATGTTATGAAACTCCATTGTTACAGCTTCTATGTGTGTATGTGAGGATTCATGAGATAAATATAATCTTGATGCAACAACTTTGGTTCCATTCTAGTGTCGATGATGCTTGTTATGATTGAAAGTTAGGTTATATCATATAATCTTAAGTTGTGTTTGCCTCTGCTATTACTTTTAAAGATTTTGTGTTGATTCAGTAATACAAGGAATTTCCTGTGCATATTGTACATATAAATGTTTCATTTCACTCTCTTTATGCTCATGTTTTCCTTTCAGTTGTGTAAGAATTATTGAATTCCTTATTCTGAGTCTCAGTACGTTAATTTCAACTTTGATTTAAGGAATTTTCCTCTATAGGAACTTCTTAAATAACCCTAAGAATTCCATTTGTTAAATTCGTTATCATCTTTCTATATATTCTATGACAATCGGTAAATTTCTTTTGCAATTTTATCATTACATTTGCAAAAATTTGTCCATAACCTTTGTCATTAAAATAATTTTCAAGAATGAAATCAAACCACATTTTATATCATATATAGCTCTAATATCTATAAAATTTGATCTTATATCATGCCTAGGTGTATGCAATTTCAACCTATTCTACCTCTAGGACTAACAAGAAAAATGGCGAACATATTGGAGATGCATGTGTAAGAAAAATTTTCCGTGATACAAAGTTGAAGATGAAATTAGAGAAATTTTGAGGTCTAAAATGGGCCTCCTAAGGAAAATTATAAAATAATGGTGCAAATAATAAAATAATATTAGCATACCTCATCAAACTTTGGTGGAAAAAAAGAAGAAAACTACTATTTTCACGTGTTTTTAATTAATTTCTTGTTTTTCACATAGCGAGGTCCATCAAAAGTATGTCGTGTGGGTACTCGTTGGACGCATAATTGAATTCCCCATCCAAGGAGTGTTCTGCTCGAAATTTGAGTGAATATACATGGAGATAAGTTGGAAATATGAGTTGGAAAAGTAGTTTTTTTCACTTTTTCACCTTTTACCTTGTTAGCACCCAAATTAAACCCTAAGGTTGTGGAGAGGCAAAGCTAGGGTAACAACAAAAACCACTTTAGACTTGCGCTACTGACCCAACACAGTCAGAGAGGGATCTCTCTTAAACTCATAAGGCTGAAATAATCACAGATTTAACAATAGAAAACATACAGAGTTCTTATCAAAAGATATTCATTCAAACACACTCAGGAGGTCAGATTCCTATTGGAACAAATTTGTTTAAATTGTGGATTTGGTTGAAAACAACATGCATTCCCATTGGGCATTGGAGTCAAACATATATCATATGGAAACAATAACAATGCTCAACAATCACATACATTTAAAGGCAAGATAGCCACCAGTCTACAGTCAAGATGCTTTTTAATGGTGATTTAGAAGAAAGAGAGAGAATCCACCAGTATGAAGCATAAACATATGAATTCCATATCGATTTTAGCATAATTTAATCATGGAGTGCTTATAACAAAATGAACAGGGCATAATCAATATGAATCCTACTCAAATATTGCACTGAACCAAGCACGAGCAGCATAACAAAATGAATTAACAAAGAAAGCAACACAATCACATGGGAAGAGAAATAGACAAACTGTAAATCTGAAGACACATGAATCTCTGAACAACAACGCCTGCAAGGATTCGCCAATTTATATTAAAACAGTTCAAAACAATTCAACACAGAACGACCTTTAGGCTTCCAAATTTTCAACCCTTCTGCATTGGATTACATTGAATTTATAGATGTCCTCGAGCACTAAGCTCGACCTTCTTTTGAACAGAAAACAGTTATAACCTATTTGAAACCTAATCAAGGCATATTCGCCATTATAGTTACGAGAGAGAGATGGAAAAAAATGGATCAACAACCTTCTACATTTACAGGTCGTTTTTGTTTTTACTACATGACCGACTATACTTAACAAAAGACAAAACTGATCCTGGATATGCCCTTCCAGCTGGCCACTCCCACTAATCGGATGCGTCCTTCTAACCCTTTATCCACCGGTCTTTATTCTCGCCCTGCCATATTTCTTGATGAACTTCCATTGGTCATTTGAGGGTAGATACAAGGTGGCGAGCTCTTTAAGCAACACCCTCAGCTCAGTATGTTCCTTGTATGAATAACTAGTGTTGAGTGTTCAGGCTTCTTTGAAGGCCACGACTATATCAAAATCTACTGTTAATTTCTCAGCCACTATCCCGCCTGTTAGAGGTTTATCCATACCTCCGAAACTTTCCTGGTTCATTCTACAATCCCATCGATTAACCTTATATTCTTCCTTTGATAACGGTTCCATCCTTCTCCCAAAACAAAGGCAGGCCTTTCTTGAACAAGGGATCGAATGCTTCCTTGAATAGCTCCAGCTGTTTGGACAGAATGTCTATTCCTGACTAGGTGACCATCACCTGTTGATGCTTGTTGACTATTCTCTTGGCCCATATAATTGTGGCCACTCAGTCCTTGATGTCTGCTGTATCAACCTACTCTTCTGACAGGCCACTCAGGAATTCCACTGCATTCTACGCATACTCCGATGGCCTCTTATCTAGTTTTTCATTTGCTACCCTCACAGCTTGTTTAGCCAACTCTACTACAGTTCCCTTATCTTCTATGAAGTTCATATTTAAGGCCTCATTTCTTCTGCTTGTATGATGACATCATCCCATATAATTATCCTAGCTTCCTGCAGTACCTCTTTTCCTATCACTTTCTCCTCCAACCTGTCAAGATCCACCTGCATATCCTGGTACTTGGTTTCCCAAGCCTCCCTTGTTTTTTTTGCAACATCCTTTAGAGTCTTCAAATTAGCAACCTGTTTCCTCAATCTTATCAGCTTGGCATCATCTAGGATGACATTGGCTATCTGTCCTACTATGGAGAAGTCTCCAGCTTCAATTGAGGGTGTGATCTCCATCTCCATTTCCTGTTCATTTTCCCTTTCCTTCATCTTCTTTTCCAGTTCTTCGAACTAGGTTTTCCATTCTTTTTCACTAGCTACCACAAGTGCCACATGAAGCTGCAACTGCTTCTCTTTTTCTCCAAGTTCTACTAGCCGGGCCTTACAGTCAACCAGATCTTCTTGTAACTTTTCTTTCTCTCCTTCCAGCTCTGCCATCTCAGGAGAATTTACTAATTGGGCAACATGCATCTTTAATTTCTTTTTTAGGGTCAGGATCTCCTGCTCCCTTTCATCCAACAAATCCTGCATGCTCTTTCTCCTTGATTCTTCGGGCTCTGAAGTTAACAATTTAGTTTGGAGCTTCTTCACTTGCCCCTTCAGCTATTTGTTCTCTGTCTTCTCTAACAAGTTTGGAGTATCTTGTTGTATATGACTTCCCCTTTATCCTTATGCAGATTAATTTGGTCAACGTCTGGAATGTCTTCTAGATTTACCTTCAATTATGTGGCCTCGCTCTTAGTGGTCAGAGCCAGGCTTAAAGTATTATGAACCAAGTTTCTGTTAGCTACCAAGGCTACCGTCTTCTTAGATATTTTTCTCACTTCCTCATACAACCTTGTCTCTGCTGCAATGTTGTATGGATTTTCCTCATATCCTTCTAGCAGTTCTGCTTTGGTTGTACTTAGTGCAGCAAGCCCCTTGGGTGGTTTTCCAAAAACATGTTCTTTGACCTCGAAATGAGGCGTTAGGAACTTGACTTGCTTCTTCTTTGGTTTCTCTACTTTGATATTTACCACCTGTTGGCTAGCTTCTTATGTTTTTTGTCTCTTTGAAGCTCTTTCAGGGTCACTGTCTACATCCATAGGACTGTTGATTCCCTGCTGACTGGTCTTTTCTGGGATGGTGATTAGGGGCAACACTGTTTGTACTACTGGGGCTGTACTAGATGAACCCGGTGTTGATGAGGTACCCTCCTGAAAAAGAAAATCCAATGATTCTGAGGTCTCTGTGGGTTCAATATCCATCTGTCCCTGATCAATATACTCTAACCAGTTTGCTTTCTCGGCCATGCCAAGCAGCTCAAAATGTTCATATTCCTTTCTATTGGTTGCCTTCCTCCTGTCTAAGAGAATGTGATGAGGGTCATAATTCACTGCTGCCTGGGAGGGGATTCCCATGTCCTGTACTATTTGTTGGATGCTTGGGACGACTGCTTTGCTCTTAACCATAAAGGATCCCACTGTCCAGGGAAAACCTATATCAGTCATTTTTTTGTCATCTAGGAAGTGTTCACATTCAACTGTCAGCTTTTTCCTTATGAACTCCATGGTGAGTATTCTAGGAGTTAGGAACACAGGCAGCTCGTATGGGGCATGGGAAAACCCATACACTCTGATCACAATACTCTACTTTAACGAAAACCAATCTCCCACTCCCTTTTCCATTGGTGGTTGCAACAAATCTTTCATCTCTAGTATTACTCTTGGCAATCTCTTCTGGAAGAACAAGAAGTAAACCTCAGCCATGAGGTCATTCATGAACATCTTGTAGTCAAGATACATTTCTTTGGTTACCTGCAGCTCCGGAACCTATGGATTTTCATCATTGGCTGCTAGGAACATCTTTAACAAATATGATTGGAACCTGAAGGATCTAACTTTTGGAAATTCTACAAGCTGTGCATGGATGTTATTCTCTAGGGCTTCATCAAACTTTAGACAGGTGCACAATGGGGGTGACTCAGGGTCGAAAGGCTTAAGGAGATAAGTGTTGATAACGAACAAAAGGATAATTAGGGGCTCAGTTATATCATGGTCGCTATTCAACCCTAATAATTAATAGATCATAGAAATCACATATCTGGACTCTTCTCTGAACATGCTGGCTTCGCTAGGGAAAGAACCTTCTGGGAAAGATGCATCTGGGAGTAAAGAGGCGTGGTAGAAACTCTTCTTGAGGACATTACGGTCTCTCCAGAAATGTTGGATTAGGGCTTCTAACTGGTAACTCTGGGACTTCTGGAAGAAATCTTCGGGTATGGCTAGGGATTTCTGGATGGTTGGGTAATCTAACACAGAATCTTTATTCTTGTGGAAATCATGACTACCCTGCGTTTGGGGGAATAATGGCAGGAGCGCCAGTCTACGAACTCAGGGAAATTTGGGGTTTGACTGGTGTTGAAAAGGTGAAATAATGACTGGTAAACTTTGTGGATGTCTATGCCTTGGACTCTCGTGACTTCTAACTTATCCTTAGCGGCTTCTAAGGTACTATTTAGTAACATGGTGTCAAAAATGTCATTGTCCTTATCTTCTATCTAGTCGTTTATCCTCGAAGATTCATAACCCAGAGGTCCTAAAAAACCCGCCATTCAAAAAAGATTACAGAGGAACAGAGTGGCCTACCTGTTTGCCTGGCAGCTGGGTGGAGCTTTCCGAGCTTCTGGTTGGTTTACCTGGTTGTGCATGGTCCAAGCTTTCCACTTTTCAACGCACACCAAACAACAAAAATGTGAATATCCATGCAGGTGAATATTATATATATATAGTGGCCCTACCCTATTGTCCCTCCAATTATGCCAAAGAAGGACCCATGTCGGTTGTTCATCTCCCAGATTGATCATCCACCATTAGATCTCTTTGAATTTTCTTACCTTCGACTTTCGTGGCCCCCAATCCTGCCACCCGACAGATTGGAAACCCTTTTGACTTTGGCTAAAACAGGCCCACCGTCGATCGGACTCCTCCACAGATCTCAGCCGTCCAACAGTGTCTGCCTTTAATGGCTTGCAAATCTCAGGTCCATCGGTTTACTACACAAGTAGTATTTGCAAACATTTTGTGGACTGTGGATCTTCCCCTCGCGGGATCGGATCCATTGAAACAAACGAAACTTTAAGAGGAGTTCGCAAATCAGAATCATGACTAATTCCGCACAAGTAACATTTGCGAACGTGTGGTGGACCGTCGATCTACACCTTCTTGCGCCTGCACCGTCGATTGCTTTTTGGATCCACCCATCGGCTAACATCCATGTCCGCTTAAAAGGTTTCCAACTCATTTTGCGAAGAAGTCTCCCGACCGTAGATTCCTTGATGCTAGATCTCCCCCATCCATACATGCTATCATATTCTATTAGGAGCATTACTCCGTCATTAAGCTTCCGACCACCATGAATCTTTGGGCCTTCTTAGATATCTTCTCGGATCGGGCTCACTGCATAGGGCCATGGTTTTCAATATTTGGGATATTTTCATGGTTCTCTGACCCTTTCTCCACAAGGAACCTCCTCAAAAGACTTAGCACAATCCAAGTGCTAACAACTGGCTCCTACTAGGGATCCCATCCTCCCTGCGAGGTGGCAAAGAACCTTCGCAGACCAATGCCTATCCATTGGGAAAAACCTCATTGCCTCCCCTGACTGCATCTGAGCATGCAATCAAAAATAAGAAACAAATACTGTGGCTCGCTCTGTCGGATCTTAGGGCCTTCACTTCGGACTTCAAATCCTTAGGGTTGTCACCATTATTTGAATTGACTGTGAAATGAAAATATGTACAAGCTATGATACAGAGGTTACTTTCCCTCCTTAGGATAAGTAATATTTTGAAAACCTTCCATTGATTGGGCCTCCTGGTAGTGGAGACCCATCCTGATGCTCTAAGATGAACGAGTTCAGTCCCCTGTTAGGTGCAATGACATATGGTCCAACCCACATATGATCAAATTTTCCATGTTTATCTTCTCTGGGAGCGTTCCATTTCATAACCAAATCATTCACCTGAAAATGCTCTTCCTTTACCTTTCTGTCAAAGGTACCTTCCATCTTTTCCTGGTGTTTCTAAACTTTGTTGTAAGCTCTGTCTCTGAGTTCATTCACCTCAATAATCTGATTTATCCTTCTTTGAATATGGTTCAGCTCTTCGTCCTCTCCCTATAGCAATCTCATGACTGGCAACCCTAGAGATGCTGGAAAAATCACCTCAGATCCATACACCAACTGAAATGGAGACATCCCAATGGATCTCTTGGTAGTGACCCTATCATCCCATAGAGCATATCTCAGTTTAGTATGCTAGGATCTCTTGTTCTCTTCCAACAACTTCTTGATGATCCTTACCAGGATTTTGTTAGAGGACTCTGCTAGTCCATTTCCCTGAGGGTAATATGCCATGGAGTGGTTAAGACTGATATGGTACTTGTGACAGAAGTTTATCATCTTCTTGGACTTGAATGCGAGAACATTATCAGTCACGATCCTCTTGGGACAGCCAAATCTGGACAGGATGTTATCCTCTAAGAAATCCATGATGACACCTTCAGTTGCATTCCTGGTGGGGATGGCTTCAATCCACTTAGTGAAGTAATCAGTAGCCGTTAAAATCCATCTATGCTGACTGGAGGAGTTAGGATTTATTTCTCCAATAAAATCCAATCCCCATTGCTGGAAAGGTGCATCTACTATGATTGGATGAAGGGGAAGTGACAGAACCTTCCTCTTACCTTCAAAGATCTGGCATTGGTGACAAATAATAATCTCCTTATACACATCAACAAACATGGTAGGCCAGTAAAATCCCACCTCTCAAGATCCTATTGACTGTCATTTTCAAGGAATGATGCCCACCAGAATCCCCTTTGTGGAACTCCTTCTTTGTATGTTGAGCTTCATCTTCTAATAAGCAATTCAGCAGCACACCCTCTGGGTCCTTCCAATACAAAAACTGATTCATAATACAATATTTGGCAGCCTTCAGCTTCACAAACTAGCCCTATTTTTGCTCAAGCCCGCAGGAGCTTGCAAATTCTACAATATATAGATAATGTCAGCATACCAAAGGGATGTAGAGAATTTTGGCCTCACCTACATTTCTGTGCTTGCTTGATTGGGATAGTCTTCTAAGAAGTTCAGCTGTAAAGAATCACAGTTAGCCATGGTCATCAATTTTTCTAATCCCTGCCCCTTTACTAGCTTGGTGTGCTTGATTTCTAAATCTTACTCCAAGAGAACAACAATTCATTTCACTCTCCTTCCTTCAGGGCCTGACTAGGTGAGGATGCTCTTTACTGCACTATCTAGGACATGGGCGACTATGTGTGAGTGAAGAATATAGACCCTGAAATCTTTTAATGATTTAATCAAAGCATATGCTTGTTTTTCCATAATGTCATATTTTAGCTCTGCATCTCTCAGCACTCTACTGAAAAAGGCAATAGGTTGTTCAACATTTTGGGCATTTTTCTGCAATAGAACCCCTACTATTGTATGTTCATATGGATAAGAAAACATTAGGAATTCTTTGGAAAAGTCTAGACTGGCTAAAACAGGGGCTTCAGCGATGGATTTCTTGATACCTTTGAAGGATTCCCTGGCCTATTTAGTCCATTTAACCTGATTTCCTTTCTTCAGCATGTTGGTGACACTTCTCATTATCTCTGCAAAACTTGGAATAAACCTCCTTAGGAAACCCACTTGCCCGATAAAGGACTACACTTCTTTCTTGTTTCTGGGATCCCCAACTTTCTGAATAGCACTAACCCTCTCAGGGTCAATTTTAATTCCTTCCTTAGAGATGATATGCCCCAGGAGTTTAGCCTCTTCCAATGCAAAATTGGACTTCTTCGGGTTAAGGGATATACCATATTTCCTGCATGTTATGAAACCCTTTCCAAATGTCTAAGGTGTTCTTCATCAAATTTGGAATAGACTGTGATATCATCCATGTATACCACCACAAAATTGTCTTTCTCCTTAGCAAAGGCTATGTCCATTGCATGTTGGAACGTGGCTCCAACATTCATTAGCCTAAAAGGAAATTTTGCATACATAAAAGTGCCCTAGGGGGTAGTGAAGGCAATCTTTTCTTCATCTTCGGGGCACACTTTGACTTGATTGTATCCTGAAAATCCATCCATGGTAGAGATCCTTTCTGCCCCTACTACCTTCTATAAGATATGTTCCATTTTAGGCAAGGGGTAATTATCTTTCAGCAAAGCCCTATTGAGGTTCCTGAAATCTATGCAGATCCTTATCTCTCCATTCTTCTTCCTGAATGGAATTAGATTGGCTATCCACTTGGAAAACCTCAAAGTGACAATGATTTTGGCATTGAAAAGTTTCTTGATTTCCTTCTCTATCACAGGAAGTAACTTAGGGTTTACCCTTCTCAACTTCTACCTGAAAGGTTTCTCTCCAGGCTTGATTGGAATCGAATGCTGTATAATGGATGTGTCATATTCCTTTAGGTCCTCATAGCTCCAAGCGAACACATTAGAGTATTTCTTCATTAAATTCACATACCATTCCTTCTTTTTACCAGGCAACTTTTTAGACAGCTTCATGATTCGTGGCTCTTCTGTGGTGCCCAGGTTCTGATCTTCTACAACATCGTTAACAGGCTCGACTTTGAGATTCTTGGCCACGTCATTCTGGTCGAAGAACTTCTCTAAGGGTACCAAGCCTTTGGGGATATGATTGCTTTTCAATTGGATAATGTCTTTACCTCCAATCATGTTTTTCCATTTCATACCCCCAACTTCCTCATCTTTGGTCTGATCTTCATCGTCCTGGAGACATTCCATATTCTCATTCTCTGTATCAATCTGGGTATTTGCAAATTCATCCGCCAATTCCATGAATCTTCTTATTTGCATATCATCATCAAACACTTGCCAGTATTTGGATTTATCTGGGATTGATGGCCTATTCACCACCTCCACCTCATACTTCGTCTGAGAATAGATTGGGGTCTTGAAACCCCCAACTATAGTGGCTAAGGAATATTCCACTTGGTTCTCAATTCTGGGTATTATAGTGATTTTGTGCTCTATAAAGTAGTTACAAAACATATCCCACACTTCATTTCTATAGGCCCTCATTATAGGATGCTTTGTCTGATAACTGTCATTTACTTGGTTAATTACCAGCTCCAAGTCTCCATACACATGTACTCTTTTTGCTCCTAGGTCCTTCAAAGCTTGTAGACCCAATAATAAAGCTTCATATTCTGCCACATTATTGGTACATTCAAAAGTTAACTTGTATGATAGGGCCTTAAATTCCAGGTCGGGAGGGATAATCTAGACTCCTGCCCCTGCCCCATTTTTGCTTAGAGACCCATCGAAATACATCTTCCACAAGCCTTCCTCATTTTTCTTCTTTTCTTGAGCCTCGTACCTTGCTACAAACGCCTTGTCCTCCACGACTTCCAGGTGTATGGGACCTTGGGATCTACTCTAGGCCCATCATTGAAAAATATATATGACCCCAAATCTGTATCAACAGAATAGATGGGATGATTCTCAAGCTTGTCTGGACTGCTGACCATATAAGACAATATATTTTCCTTTTACAGTCTCCTATTTCCTCCGAATAGAGGGATGGTAGCATAAGATAAGTCTAGCTGCATGTTTCCCTTTAGCTTTGACGCCCAAGACCTTGACAGTAGCATACCAAACTTGGATGGGATATCAGCCACCACTATGTCCATCATAATGCTTTTAGCTGGGAGCTGTGTTAATGTCACCACCATATATTTTATCAACCCCAAACATTTGACCTTTCTTGAATCGAAAGAGTACAGATATTTGTAAGGCCTGCTAACTTCCAAACCCAGCTCTTCTACCATTGATTTGGGAATTAAATTGTGAGAGGCACTAGAGTCTATCAGTGCATTGTGTAAAGTCTTGCCATGAATATTTAAACTCAGGTAAAAAGGAGGAACCTCCCCCTCTTCTTCTTCTTCAAGCTTGGGTCCAAAAAAGTTTGTAGGAGCATCATCGTTCACCTCCAAGGTATCTTGCGAACAGTCATCTTGACCACTAACCATTTTGGTGATCTACTCCCTATATTCATTGTTCTTTAACAGTTCATTGAAAGGGATAGATGTCTTTACCTTTGATGGCTCAGTCTTCACACTAAAGGATGATACTGCTTTATCTAGGCTTGCATGTTCAGGTGGCTTAGTCTCCTTGGGTTGTTGCTCCTTGTCCTCTGGATTCTTACGTGTAGTGACCTCCTGATTCTTTTCCTTTGGCTTTTATGGGCCCTTCAGTACAGCAGCCTCTTGTGGCTTCTATTTCGGCTTATCGGGGTTCTGTTGGGCGTTAGAAGGATGGTTTAGACCGGGTTTTACCTTGGTTACATTAACCTCCCTATTTCTTAGCTTCAACTTCCTTTGGAAGTCATCTACTGCATTTTGATAGCCCATCTGATACTGCTCTGAATTCAACTCCGGATTTGAGGTGGAAGCTCCCTTGGTGAAAAAATCATGCTCCCTTTCAGTCACATATATCTCATGGTCTAGGGTATCAAATAGATGAATATGGTCATTCAACGGGTCTTTTGGGCCTTCCTCATCTACCATGTTTTCAGGGAAAGGGGATCTTATTTGCTGGTCATCATGGTTCATCTGATTTCTTTGAGGGGCTGGCCTCCTAAAGTTAGGATTTCTTATTTGGTTTTCAGGCTGCTCCCCGCAAGGAGGCTTGTTATCTAGGGCTAACCTATCCATCATCTTTTCCATAGTTTTCATCATTGTCTCAAACTTAGCATCATTGGTAGAGGAGGAGGTGGAAGTAGAGGTATGGATTTCTATTTTATTCTTATCTGCTTCTGCTTTACCTTTCATCTTTTCTGAAGCCGTCATGTTTGCTTCCACCTCTATGGAATCCTTCAACATGGCAGGTAGGGTGGGTGAATTCCTTTCTCTCAATGTGCATGAGAAATCTCCCTCAAAGGAATCTGAATAATGGAGCTTTGCAGCACCTATTGAGGGTATCAGATCATTTGGGATAGAGTTGTACAGCTTCATAAACCTAGTAGAAAACTCATGGAAGGACTCAAAACCCCCTTTCTTCAAATGGTTATATTGGGAGAGAACTAGTGAGGGACTCCCTATCGTTTCCCACCTTTCTAAGAACAATGTTTTAAAGGCTGCAAAATCATGGATAGAAGCATTTGGAAGCTGCCTGAACCATTTCTTAGGTTCTCCGAACAAACTCTGGGCAAAGAGCCTCATCTTTGCATCGTCATAATCCCCCTCCTCCAAATCTGTCCACATGCTGCTTGGCCGAAAATTCTCCCTCTCCATCATAAGAGACGATCCTCTGGGCATAGTTCTGAGGGAGGTCATGTAGGACAACCGGTAGAGCTAAAGGGGCAAATCTGGGAGCCATGGGTAATGGTGGATTTTGTGCAATGGTAGGGGTATTCTAGAGAATATTCTGAGCAAGGCTATCTGCAAGGTTTATGATATGAGACTGAGGGATCCGAAAGCAAGGCTTAGTTCTTTCAAATTTGGTGGTATTTTGCAACCCATGCCAGACGGGATCTGACAAATATGACTCAAGAGTATTCAGACTTTCTTCATTCAGATTTAGGTATGATTCAGATTTTGTCCTTAGCAAAGGCCTCCCAATGTCAATCTCTATATTTAATTCATGAAAAAAAAATGATTCTTCTTTAGACACAGTTATTTCAATGTTAGAAGTGATAGCCTTACTCCTTTCACCCTTATGCCTTCACAAAACTTTAGGATTATCTACTCCTAGTAGAATCTCAAAAAAAGGATTACCTCTCGTATGGATCCTTTTAGGGGCCAAGATGATCCAGAAGGATATTGGTGGCCACCCAACTATTCCACTTGGATCCCCACCAGTGTTTCTTTCAGTTTTCAGTTTCCTTAATAATAGCACAATTTACTATTTTTGGCAGTTTTCGGGTCCTAAACTTCCAAAGCCATTTTGAGGCCCTAAACGATGTTTTTTCGGCATCGAATGGTCGGGAAAATATGAGTAGTGCGTGCCTAACCGTATCGAGTGTCGAAATCAATATTTTCCAATACTTTTTGTGGTCCTTGAATAGATCTTTCTAACAACATGTCATGCGCGTCAAACAGAGGTAGTATGCCAAAGTTACGACCCCAGGAAATTGATGTCCCAAGTTACCCAATAGGGCCCATAGTATGGCTTTTCACCTCCTAGGATTAGGTTTTTGGATGTGTAGGGTTTCCATTGTTTCTCAATAATATATAGGCCTTCGAGCCTCATTGTAAGGAAGACAGAGGCATGTAGCCGCCACATCTCTTCTTAGAGATAAGCTACCAACACTCTAGCCAGTTTATTTCCATCCAGTATGTAAACAAGTTTCAATTCTTTGATTAATGAAATGAAGTGTTATTTTCGCTGCATCTGTGTTTTTATGGATATTTGTGTATTTTGTTGTGTTCCTACATAAATATGGATCACAGGATGCCTTTGAAATTTTTAGAAATGGATTCGACTTGTCAATCTCCCCTAGTGGAGTCTCCTTTAAATGTAAATCTCAACGAGTGGAGTCACCAGGGAAAAAGTGTACAACCTTCTTTATAATCCGGAAATCTCTGTTTTCCCACAGAAATTTTCTTCTCTGAAGTCATACTTCTTTGTCGTTCTCCCAGGGATAATGAATCAATCGTTTCCCTGGCAATGGCGCCAATTTGTTAGCACCCAAATTAACCCCCAAGGTTGTGGAGAGGGCAAGCTGGGATAACAGCAAAAACCACTTTAGACATGTGCTACTGACCCAACACAGTCCGAGAGGGATCTCTCTTAAACTTATAAGGCTGAAATAATCACATATTTAACAATAGAAAACATAGAGAGTTCTTATCAAAATATATTCATTCAAACACACTCAGAAGGTCAGATCCCTATTGGAACAAATCTGTTTAAATTGTGGATTTGGTTGAAAACAACATGCATTCCCATTGAGCATTCGAGTCAAACATATATCATATGGAAATTATAACAATACTCTACAAACACATGCATTCAAAGGAAAGATAGCCACCAATCTATAGTCAAGATGATTTTTAATTTGGTGATTTAGAAGAAAGAGAGACAATCCACCGTTATGAAGCATAAACATATGAATTCCATATCGATTTTAGTAGAAGTTAATTGTGGAGTGCTTAGAATGAAATGAACAGGGAATAATTAATATGAATCTCGCTCAAATATTCCACTGAACCAAGCACGAGCAGGATAAAAAAATGAATCAACAAAGAAAGAAACACAATCACATGGGAAGAGAAATAGACAGACTGTAAATCTGAAGATACATGAATCTCTGAACAACAACGCCTGCAAGGCTTCACCAATTTATATTAAAACAGTTCAAAACAATTCAACACTGAATGACCTTTACGCTTCCAAATTTTCAACCCTTCTACCTTGGATTACATTGAATTTATAGATGCCCTCGAGCACTAGGCTCGGCCTTCTCTTGAACAGAAAATAGTTATAACCTATTTGACACCTAATCAAGGCATATTTTCCATTACAGTTACGAGAGAGAGATGGAAAAAAATGACTCAACAACCATTTACATTTCCAGGTCATTTTGTTTTACTACATGACCAAATTTACTTAACAAAAGACAAAAATAATCCTGTATATGCCCTTCCAGCTGGTCACTCCCACTAATCGGACGTGTCCATGAACATAAAAATATGCAATAGCTTCTAACCCTTCATGCACCGGTCTTTATTCTCACCTTTCCATATTTCTCGATGAACTTCCATTGGTCATTTGAGGGTAGATCCAATGTGGTGATCTCTTTAAGAAACACCCTCAGCTCAGTATGTTCCCTGTATGAATAACCAGTGTTGAGTGTTCTGGCTTGTTTGAAGGCCACGGCTATCTCAAAATCTATTGTTAATTTCTCAACCACTATCCTTCCTGTTAGAGGTTTATCCATACCTGCGAAACTTTCCTGGCTGACTCTGCAATCCCATAGCTTAACCTTATATTATTCCATTGATAACATGGTTCCATCCTTCTCCCAGAACGAAGGAAGGCCTTTCTTGAACAAGGGATCGAATGCTTCCTTGAATAGCTTCAGATGTTTGGACAGAATGTCTATTCCTGACTGGGTGACCATCACCTGTTGATGTTTGTTGACTATTCTCTTGGCCCATATAATTGTGGCCACTCGGTCCTTCATGTTTGCTGTATCAACCTGCTCTTCTGATAGGCAACTCAGGAATTCCATTGCATTCTCTGCATACTCTGATGGCTTGTTATCTAGTTTTTCATTTGCTACCCTCACAGCTTGTTTAGCCAACTCTACTATAGTTCCCTTATCTGCTATGAAGTTCAGATAAGGCCTCAGTTCTTTTGCTTGTATGATGAAATCATCCCATATAATTTTCCTGGCTTCGTGCATTACGTATTTTCCTATCAGTTGCTCCTCCAACCTGTTAAGATCCACCTACATATCCTAGTACTTGGTTTCCCAAGCCTCCCTTGCTTTTTCTGCAGCATCCTTTAGAGTCTTCAAATTAGCAACCTGTTTCCTCAATCTTATCAGCTCGGCATCATCTAGGATGGAATTGGCTATCTGTCCTACTATGGAGAAGTCTCCAAATTCAATTGACGGTGTGATCTCCATCTCCATTTCCTGTTCTTTTTCCCTTTCCTTCATCTTCTTTTCCAGTTCCTCGAATTGGGTTTTCCATTCTTTTTCACTAGCTGCCACAAGTGACACATTAAGCTGCAACTGCTTCTTGTTTTCTCTAAGTTCTACTAGCTCGGCCTTACAGTCAACCAACTCTTCTTGTAACTTTTCTTTCTCTCCTTCCAGCTCTGCCATCTCAGGAGCATTTACTAATTGGGTAGTAGGCATCTTTAATTTCTTTTTTAGGCTCAGGATCTCCTACTCCCTTTCATCCAACAAATCCTGCACGCTCTTTATCTTGGCTTCTTTGGGCTCTGAAGTCAACAATTTAGTTTGGAGCTTCTTCACTTCCCCCTTTAGTTGTTTGTTCTCTGTCTTCTCTAACCTTAGCTGATTCTGAACCTTGGCCTTATTTGATTGCTCCTTAGACAACTCCAGGGTATAATTTAGTATCTTGTTGTATATGGATTCCCCTGTCTCCTTATGCAGATCAATAAGGTCAGGGTATGGAATGTCTTCTAGATTTACCTTCAATTTTGTGGGATTGCCCTTAGTGTCCAGAGCCTGGCTTAAAGTATTCTGAACCATGTTTCTGCTGGCTACTAAGGCTACAGTCTTCTTAGGTGTTTTTCTCACTTCCTCATACAACCTTGTCTCTGTTGAAATGTTTTTTGGATTTTCCTCATATCCTTCTAGTAGTTCTGCTCGAGTTGTACCTAGTGCAGTAGGCCCCTTGGGTGGTTTTCCAAAAACATGTTCTTTGACCTCGAAATGAGGCATTAGGAACTTGACTTGCTTCTTCTTTGGTTTCTCTGCTTTGATCTTTGCCACCTGTTGGCTAGCTTCTTATGTTTTCTGTCTCTTAGAATCTCTTTCAGGGTCACTATCTACATCCATAGGACTACTGATTCCTTGCTGACATGTCTTTTTTGGGAATACATGAACATCTTGTAGTCAGAATACATTTCTTTGGGTACCTGCAGCTTTGTAACTTGTGGACTTTTGTCATTGGCTGCTAGGAACATCTTTAACAAATATGATTGGAACCTGAAGGATCTAACTTTTGGAAATTCTACAAGCTATGCATGGATGTTACTGGCTGGGGATTCAAAATTTAGATAGGCGCACAAGGGGGGTGACTCAGTGTTAGAAGGTTCAAGGGGACAAGTGCTGATAATGAACAAAAGGCTAATTAGGGGCTTGGTTATATCATGGTCTCTATTCAACCGTAAGAATTGAGACATCATAGAAATCACATATCTGGACTCTTGTCTGAACATGTTGGCTTCGCCAGAGAAAGAACTTTCTGGGAAAGATGCATCTGGGAGTAAAGAGGCATGCTAGAAACTCTTCTTAAGGCCATCAGGGTCTCTCCAGAAATGTTGGATTAGGGATTCTAATTGTTAACTCTGGGAATTCTGGCAGAAATATTCGAGTACGGCTAGGGATTTCCAGATGTTCGGGGCATCTATGTAACATAGAATCCTTGTTCCTATGGTGTTCATGACTGCCCTGCATTTGGGTGAATAATGGTGGCAGCACCAGTCTACGAACTCTGGGCAATTTGGGCTTTGAATGGTGGTAAAAAGGTGAAAGAATGACTGGTAAACTTTGTAGACGTCTATGCCTTGGACTCTTGTGACTTCTAACTTCTCGTTGGCGACTTCCAGGGTACTATTTAGTAACATGGTGTCGAAAATGTCACTGTCCTTATCTTCTATCCGGTTGTTTATCCTCAAAGATTCATAACTCGGATGTCCTATAGAACCCACCATTCAAAAAATATTATAGATGAACAGAGTGGCCTATCTGTCTACCTGACAACTGGGCAAAGCTTTCTGAGCTTCTGGTTGGTTGACCTGGTTGTGCATGGTCCGAGCTTTCCACTTTTCAATGCACACCTGACAGCAGACATGTGAACATCCATGCAGGAGAATATTATATATATAGTGGTCCTACCCTATCGTCCCTCCAATTATGGCAAAGAAGGAACCATGTTGGTCGTTCATCTCCCAGATTGATCGTCCACCGTTAGATCTCTTTGACTTTTCTTACCTTCGACTTTTGTGGCCCCCAATGCTACCACCTGACAGCTTGGCAACCCTTTTGACTTTGGGGAAAACTCGCCCACTGTCGATCGGACTCCTGCGCAGATCTTAGCCGTCCAACAGTGTCTGCCTTTAACAGTTCGCAAATCTCACGTCCGTTGGTTTACTGCACAAGTAGTATTGGTGAACATTTTATGGACCATAGATCTTCCCCTCGCAGGATCGGAACCGTTGAAACAAACGAAACTTTAAGAGGAGTTTACAAATCGGAATCAATACTAATTCCACACAAGTAACATTTGTGAGTGTGTTGTGGACTGCCGATCTGCGCCTGCACCGTCGATTGATTTTTGGATCCACCCATCAGCTAGCATCCATCTCCGCTTAAAAGGTTTCCAACTCATTTTGCGAAGAAGGCTCCCGACCATAGATTCCTTGATGCTCCATACACGTTATCATATGCTATTAAGAGCATTACTCTTTCATTAAGCTTCGGACCACCATGAATCTTTGGGCCTTCTTAGATATCTTCTCGGATTGGGCTCACTGCATAGGGCCCTGGTTTTGAATATTTGGGAAATTTTCATGGTCCTACGACCCTTTCTCCACAAGGAACCTCCTCAAAAGACTTGGCAGAATCCTAGTGCTAACATACCTTTTACCCAAAAGATGGTGATTCATCCCCCATGGTTGACATCATCATATTGAATCCTATTGGTGATTTTTGCTATACAATATTATTGTTTTGAGGCCCATTTCTTACCTCAAAATTTCTCTAATGTCTATGCTCTGTGTGGTGAAGTAGATCACATATTTTTGGTTGAATATCACCTAGAGACTTCATTGGATCAAACTAGATCTTGGTAAGAGACATACAAGATCGAATCCTCAGTCAAAGGAGTTATGGATCTTTCCAGATTCTCGGACTCACTAGAGGAACATCCGTTCATATCAAGGGAGAGATGTTCCTCTTTTTAATTCACATATGATATCTCCTGCAATAGATAATTAAGAAAGACTTGAGGATTTAAATAATTTTGAAAATCTACATAATATTCCTTAAAATCCTTAAAATCCATATTTGAAACCTCAATCACTTCTCCATTACTATCTGCTAGTACATCTAGACCTAATCAATCCTTTGTTCAACCTCAAATGACTCCACTCACACCTTAGGCTCATAATGCTATCTTACATCATTTAAATATGGCTAGAAGTGAACATGGAGGTCCATCCCCTGCTCTAAATACTTCGATAGCTACTATATTAGGCCCTTTGAACCTACCAAACAATCTTCATGACATGCCCAATAAATACCTAATTAATATCTTACCTATGTTTGATGGAGAAAAGGGTATCACAGTTGAAGATCATATTATTAAGTTTAAATATTTTATAGATAATATTCTCATTGAGGAAGATGATGTATATATGATATTTTTTGTACAATATTTAGAAGGTGAGGTAAGGAAATGGTTTAGATCCCTTCCAAGTAATTCTTTAAATTCTTGGAATGTTGTAGAGTAGGCATTCATGAGACAATGAGGTGAAAAAATAGACCACTTATATTACCTAACTGATTTTGCAGCTTTAAAAAAGAAGAATGGATAAAATGTGAGTGAATTCAATAAAATGTTTATAATAAAATTCCTCAAGATATTAAGCCTTCTCAAGTTGTTTCCAAAGTTAGATATGCAGGAGCTCATGATTATGAATTTGCCATGATTCTTAGAGAAAGGATATCCACTACTCTTTTGAATATGCAAGATGATTCTCTTGTTGTAGAAGGAAACATGATAGCCTCAAGCAAGTTAAAATACAAACAAGATGTTGATAAAAATAATCCTAAATATGAGGCTAGCACCTCAGATAAAAGTAGAGAAAATCAAGATGAAAAAATCGAGGGGATGTCAAAGATATTAATAGGATTATCAAATAACATCCCAAGTCACAAGGCTTGAGGTAGAAGGAAACAATCAATACAGAAACCCTCAAGGCATGGGACATAGAAATACAAATCAATAGAGAATTCCTTTTAATCCTCAAATCATAAACCGAGACATGAGAAATGAAGATCCTCCAATACAACCACCTGTGAGAACAAATGATGCAGATCATGTGGTGGATGTGCCTCAAGATTAAGAATATGTTGAGCCCCCATAAGATATATTTTGGATAAATGATGATAATTATATGATACACCTAACTCAAGGAGAGTATGAAATATCTTTGCAGGAAGATATCTGTACACCAAAACGATCCTGAATCACAAAAAAGGATTCTTTCTAAGGCCTAGAAACTTCTCTGCAAATCAACCTCAAAGTTTTGATCCTAAAAAAATTACTAAAGAGCCTAGGATTAATAATCCTATAGATAACCCTTCCCTTGCTGAAAATCCTCATGCTCACCAAATTAAATATGATGCCTAATCCTTCCCAGGAGTAAAGTTTACACCTCCTGCTACCCAAAAGAAAGTTGTAATCCTTCATCCCAAAAGGAAAGAGGGAACCAAATCCTCTTAGGATTTTGATTTTGAACATGAACTGTCTAAGATTAAAATTCCTATCCCACTGTCAAAACTTTCTCAAAATCCTATCCCAAGCGAATTGAAAATGTTCTCAAGTTGAACAATTCCAGTCCTCAATCCGATAGTCTAAATATTACTAATGAAATCCCTGCTATTGAAATTGGAACTGCTATAGAAGATGAAAATAATGAATATACACCTCCATTTTATATAACCTTGAGTCTGCATGGAAAAAAATTTCATAACTGTATGCTAGATTCAGGTGCCTCTCACAATTTGATGCCAAAGTTAATTATGGAAGAGCTAGGATTGGAAATCACTAATCCTTACCATGATTTATACAGCTTTGATTTAAAACTAGTCAAATGTGTGGGCATGATAAAATATATGGTAGTAACCTTAGCTCAGTTATCATCCAAAAGTATCATGCTTGATGTGGTAGTAGTTGATGTACCTCCAAGGTATGGCATGTTGATGTCAAGAACATGTTCTAAAAGAATGGGAGGGACAATCCAGATGGAAATGAAGTATGCAACTGGCCCATTGTGTGTAGGTGAAACAAGGAGACTGTATAGACAAGCCAAGTATGCTTACATACTTAGTGAGAGGAATAACCCTATAAATTACCCTTTACACACCATGGAGGAAAACACGCATTGTTGCATGCTAACTGCAGGATGCAGTTATGGAAAAGAACCCCCTACACTTACGGAATTAAAGAATCTAAGTCAGGCACAAGATCATATTTGGGAAATGGATTTTGATGGATCTTCCACTAAAGATGAAGCTGGAGCTAGAGTAATACTTACCTCCCCAAGTAAAGAAGAGTCACCACTATCTTTTAAACTGAATTTAGAAGCTAATAAGAATGTGGTTGAATATGAGGCACTCCTCTTGGGTTTGAAGGGAGCCAGAAGGATGGAAATTAAACAGATTTTTGTTTTTGGAGACTTGGAACTCATAGTGCAACAAGTTAAAGGGATATATTAGACCAAGCATCCTAGTATGAGGGCCTATAGAAATCAGTTGTGGGATTTAATAGATAATTTTTCCAAGATTTCAATATCATATCCATCCCTAGATAAATGAACCAAAGGGATGAATCATTGATAGTAATAGCAATCACATTTAATCATCCCACTGAAATCAAGTTAAGACATTAAGTTGAAATGGTTTATAGACCTTCTATCCATGATAATACAAAACACTGACAAGTGTTTAAATATGACCAACAGATCAAGTGGTTCTTAAAATTAATTGATGAATTTTCTAGCACCTGTATCAATCAAGAGCAGGAAATAGATGAGAATGCATACAGTTAGGAAGAAGAATATGTAGCCATAAAGTTAAACCACAGAGTAGCAGACCATAAAATTTTCCAGTAGAAAACCAACTTCATACCTAAAGGACTAGTTCATTTGGAAAGGTTATTTGATATGAATGATGTCCTCACAATCCCACCATTCAACCAAAAGAATATTATGTCGAAGAAGTAAATTTTGGCACTCATGAAGAGCCTGAGAATATCAAAATATCAAAATTGCTACGTGCTAATATAAAACAAAGATACATAAAGCTATTCAAGGAACACATAGATGTTTTCTTGTGGAGGTAATAGGATTTGAGGACCTATGGTACTTCAATAATTGATCATAAGATTCCTCTTAAACCTGGAGCAAATCCTTTCAAACAGAAGCTCAGATAAACAAATCCTATATTGCTTCCCATTATAGAAAAGGAAGGAAATTATTGGATGCCAAAATAATCATTCCTTTGAGATATTCTGAATGGGTTGCTAATTTGGTCCCTCTCAAGAAAAAGAAGGGAGAAATAAGACTTTGTGTTGACTTCATGAATCTTAACAACTGTTCCCTCAAGGATAATTATCCTTTTCCGAAAATGGACCAAATTTTGCAGAAAGTGGTTGGAGCAGACAAGATATCCATGACGGATGGATTTTTTAGGATACAATCAGGTACCATGAGTAAAGAATATAGGGAGAAAAAAACATTCACCACACCATGGAGAACCTTAATGTATGATAAAATTCCATTTGGATTGATGAATGCAGGAGCAACCTTCCAACGTGCCATGGATTTACAATTTGTTGGAGAGGGAGATAAATTCATAGTTATATATATTGATTATATGACTTTGTTTGCCAAAACTGATGAAGAACATCTATCTCACCCGAGACAAGATTTAGAAAAAATGCAGAAAAGATGGCCTTTCTTTAAATCCAAAGAAGTCAAGTTTTTATTTAAGAGAAGGTAAGATGCTAGGGCACATAGTATCAAAGGATGGAGTAAATATAGATCTTGAAAGAGTGGTGGCTATACATGCACTTGAATCCCCAATGAATAAAAAAGAAGTGCATTCATTCATAGGAAGGATAAATTTCTTGAGAAGGTTCATCCCTAATTTGGTTAAATTGATTTAAACCATTACCAACATGCTCAAAACAAGTAATTATGTAAAATGGAATAAGGAAGCAAAATAAACATTTGAAACACTGAAGAAGGCCATTGGAAAAATGTCAGTACTAATCAGTCATGATTTCACAAATCCATTTATGATTTTTTCTTTTTCCTCTTCCAGCACACAATTGCAGCTGTGATTTTAGAAAATAATCACGATGGTCATGAACATCCCATTGCATTTTTCAACAAATCTCTCAAAGATGTTGAATTGAAGTATAACCCCATGGAGAATAAAGCATATTCCATGGTCAAAGCCCTAAATTATTTCATAGGTTTTTTTTGCATTCTCAAATAATTGCATATGTCCCACATAGTACAATAAAAGATATCCTATGTCAGAATGATAGTGAAGGTAGGAGGGGAAAATGGATGACAAAAATTCAGGAATGTGATTTAGAAATCAAACCCACCAAGTTGGTGAAGTGTCAAGGATTGGCTAAGCTACTGGATAAATCAAATTGTGAAGCACTAGACTTAATCTAATTTCACAAATGACAGTAGAAGAGAAGATAAAAAAAATATCCAGGATTCTCGGAATAATCCAATGAAGGTAAATCCAAAATTTGAAGAATCTGAATGGTATGGAAACATTGTCTACTATTTGGTAAATCTGGACTACCAAAATTACCTGTCCAAATCCACGGGACTTCACTAGAAGGAAATATAATACCACATTCATTCATATTGCGGTATTAAATATTCATGAAAACCTAAAAATTATATTGCTTATATATTAAGGGGGAAAGGGTTTTTTTTATTTAATGTAACAATACAAAAATACTTTGGGGTCTTTTTTATATGAGCGGGCTAACAAATATCCGCCAAATGGAGATGGCGGGATCACGGCTGGATGAGAAATCGGGTTGAGGCAAGGCTCGAGATTACCAGTACGCAGGGAAATCAAGTCTTGAGGCATGCTTGAGGCCAGGGGTTTCGTGGTGAAGTTGGTTTCCAGTCGATCATAGTCAAGAATCAGTGGTCATTGACAGCCAATTGTTACCAATTGCACTCATCCAGTTGTTACCAATAGCCTTGGGAGGATCTAAGCCTCCAGGGCCTGTTATAGACCCTCGATAGGCCTTGGGGGTTTGAATACCCAACCACTCATGCCTATTATAGGCCTTGGGAGGTTTAGTTAGCATCTTAGAGCTTGTTACAGGCCCTGGGGGCTTGGATACCTAGCCCACAACAGCCTTAGTCAACGATTGGGGAACTGCAACATGAAATCTAAATGGTGTACTATGTGCATTGGCTCTAGTGACATTCAAGAAGTGATCTCCTATCTCTTCATTATACCATTAGATGTTGCAAATCATAATGATATGTGGTTGAGTAATTTCATTGTGGGTGAAGTAATGTGCATCCACAATATACATTGAAAGAAGCAACGTGCATTGTAGAATGCATGTGGGGTCATAAGAGGGGTATCATATCAATATACTAGGTAGTAATATAAAGGGGTATAAAAAATGTTAATGAAAAAATTGATACATATAATATCTAGTGAAAATAGGGGTTTTTTTAAATTGGGAAGGCATATTGGTAGGGGGTTAAAAAAAAAAGATTTTGGAAGGTATTTTCCAATATTCAGTGTAATTAGGGGTATTGTTTCATATGCCACAAACGAACGTGCTATGATAGCGGTTTATTGAGTGAGGCCCCTGTGTCCAAATCACAAGCCAAATCTCTGAAATTATAAGCAGTCAAGTATTGCATATTGGATGAATATATGTACTGTAAAGATCCTCAATGGATATTGTTGAATTGTGTCATTGAGAATGAAACAAAAGGAATTATCACGGAGTTTCATAAAGGTGTCTGTGGAGGCCACCATGCTTGGAGAGATATAACTTACAATGTGTTAAGAGCTGGGTATTATTAACGAAAATTTATTTGCTGATGCAAATCATATTGTAAGGACATGCATTGAATGCCAGAAGTTTTCAAGAAAACAAAAGCTAAATCCTTTACCTCTGAGACCTTTCACCACTTCAACACCTTTTCAACAATGGGTTTTAGATTTTATTGGAGAAATAAACTGTAACTCCAATAACCAACAAAAATGGATTTTAACTGCTACTGATTATTTCAAAAAGTGGGTAGAAGCCTTCCCCACTAGATTAGCAAAGGAAAATGTGATCATTAAGTTCCTAGAAGAAAATATTTTATCAAGATTTGGGTGCCCAAAAAAAATTATAACTGACAATGTTTTTGCTTTCAGATCTGTCAAAACGGTAGAATTCTGCCAAAAATATAACATTCATCTAGGTCATTCTACTTCCTATTATCCTCAAGGGAATGGTTTGGATGAATCATCAAATAAAAAATTGATGAGGATCATCAAGAATATGTTGACAGAGAACAAAAATACATGTGATGTAAATATCAGGTATGCTTTATGGGTGAACATGATAAGTGTCAATAGGTTAATTGGTACATCTCCTTTTCATTAGTATATGGAAAAGAAGCAATTTTTCCTATCAAGCTAGGGTTGCTAGTATTAAAACTATTTCAGCACAAGACAAAAGAGCCAAATAATATGGTGAGAAGGGTGGATGAGCTGATTGAATTACAATAGGACAGAGAGCAGGTAAACATCAAATTACGGGAACACCAGAGGAGGATTAAAAAGACCTTTGAAAAAAGATATTTAGAAAGAAATATCCATCCAGAGGATTTAGTCCTGAAATGGGACGCAATAAGGGAAGAAAAGGGAACACATGGAAAGTTTGAACATTTGTGGATAGATCCCTACATCATTGTTGAAGTATTGGATAACGATAAATACAAAATTTATGAACTAGAAGGTGATATGATAGAATCTATTGTCAATGGAATAATTTTGAAACGATTCTTCATGTACTGAAACCAAGTTCCAAGGATTCTATACATAGTAGAATAGAAGTCTTTCATTTGCTTGTTTTCTTACAAGTTTTTCAGCACTTTAGTTTTCATTATTTTCATGCTATTGTATATAAATAAATTTTGAAGCTAAAGATGTGTTTGATGTGATCAAAACCTTATCAAAGAAGAAGACTCCAGGACCCAATGGATAAGTTACAAATCTATTGTTCTCGGAGGCTTATAAAGCAAGCCACTGTCCCTGTGGAGCCAATGTTAGTACTGACATTTTTCAGTATATAACTTATCTCTTCTGAGTTCCATGAAGTGATATTCCCAATTTATTTATCCCTCGGGGGATAAAAGAATCAAAGGGAATTGGAATGCAAACCTAAATGTGACTGGACGCTAACTATTAGGGGCCCTACAACAAGTGCTTAAGTGTTAGAAATGGTGATTTTTTAGATTGGGACAGATTTGACGGTCCATATATCGGGCGTGCCCATAAAATACAATCCAACTAAAGTTAAAAGGGTACATGCAAGTCTGGAGGAGCACAAGACATATCAACGGTGGAGATATAAATTGCATCGATAAGATGTACCCTCCATAAAAGTGGCATGAGGACACGTTTTCCCCAAAACCACTGAGGAAATGTGCCCGATTTCAATTGGTCATGCCTCCTCAAGCACAATTTTCTTATACTACCTTCCATCCATGCGTTAACACTATGGGAAACCAGAAGTGCTATTCTCCTGTGACAAGATGTAAAGTGCTTTAGAGCTCATCCTCTTTCCATCTGCCATCTATCGAGTGGTTCTAGATTCCGTTTTCTTCTCCGTATAGTAAGTAGTCGAATCCAACATAGCTATATTTTTCCCTTAAAAGAATAAAAGGTTCTTCCCTCATTTAAAAAAACATTTATGTTTCAAATAGAACATGCTCCTAACAACCCACTGTACCAACATATCATCTCCACAAAGCCAACCATCTCACATCAGTGCTTGAAACCGTTCCACGTCAGCTACCATATAATGTCGAGGTATTTTCCTAGTTATTGTAACTCATCCTTCTTGCTTATACCTCTACAATTTTCGTAGTCTAAGAAGCCCTAAATTCTGTTATTTTACCCAAATAACTAGTGAATCTACTCAACCAATTTTTACCTAAAATGGCTTCTAAACATAAACTTAAGCTCCCAAATCCCCGTTTCTTAGATGAGGAACATGTCTACCACCATGAGGCTAACACATTTGACACTATAATCACCAATTCAGACCTTAATGAAACCATCATAGAAGCTAAATCCCTAGGTTTGGATGACCAAGACAACCTTAACCTGTGGAAATCAAGTTTTGCTCGAATTGCCTGCCCTAGATCAGTTGTTTTTCGTGATTTTGTAACCTGGTACTCGAAACATTATTACCCCACCAAACAAGCAATTCTCTCCTCAGACATGTCAAAAAACCTCAATTACATCATTATGAATTCAATCAAGCATATGTTCTGCATTCCCAAATCCTTATCCCCTTACCCTTTCAATGAGAAATCTCTATCAAGCACCTTCCATAATCTTGGGCATATGAGTGTCACTAGTTTTTGTCTTAACACTTGGATCCTGGAGTGGTAATACCTACCATTCCACATCCTTATGATGCCACATTTTTTTCTTCTGAAAGTTCCAGAAAAGTTATTTCCATCATTTGTACTATTGTGGGTTTGGAAAATGACAATTATGTAGATGCATTCATTTTAGGGATACTGCTCAAGATGAATACAGAACCTGGTAACATGCCTCCTCATTTTAACCTCTATAATCCTCTAGCAGAGGTCATACATGAGCAGTTGGAAGAGTTTCCTACATTGAATATTTCAGATATCCATCCTACTTATTCTTTATATTTTTCTATCACAATTATGAGAGTTTCAAGCACCTATGATTGAAGACAACTGATTATCAAGGAATCCAATTCTCAGTTGATGAGTGGTCTAAGATAGTCCTAAGGAGGGTTGATAATTCTAATTTTTTAGTTTTCACAGACCAGGTGATGAGTGTAGCATACAACCTAATTTTTGTAGCTCTCCTCCCAGGATGCTGCCATAAAACAAGAAACATCTACAATTTACAGTTGATATATAGACAAGAGACTGGTTTGTCTATGAGGATCACACAATGATAAGGGTATATGGATTTGAAGAAGAACCTTACAAACTACCAATTTTGATTACTCCTAGTATTTTTGACATGGAGTTTGTCAGACAAAAATTTTCTTTGGATGAGATGCACTTTAAACATTTCAAACAACATAGATCCTTTTTACTTCCAAAGGAAATAAGACCTCTCATCATAAGAGGATTGAATGCCTTCCAATATGTAGATGGATATTAGATTCAGTTGAATATTGAGAAGGATGAAAATGCATCCTATGATCCACATAAGGTTATCGCAAAGCAGACATTGGAAAACAAAAATTCATCCTACATATATGAGGGCAAACCTATTTGGGAAAAGATAGCCAATAAGGAAGCATGCGAGGATGTCCAGGAAGCTTTGAAAATCTTTGAAGAACGGGAAAAAGAAGCACAACTAATAGATGTATGATATGCACTAAAATAGTGAAAAAAAAAGCTTAGGTTATACCTAGAAAAATTTGAGAAGTTATATAAAACAGAAAATTGACAACTAGGGCTAAGAAAATAACTATTAATTCACTGGAAGCAAAGTTAGTGGCACTATCAGCTAATACAAGAGATAGATCCCAAATTAAATCACTCATTGAAAAGAAAGACAATGATATAGCTACTTTAAAGAAGAAGTTTAAAAGGCCTATAAAGATTAAGTTCAAACTGAAGAGCTAAAGCAGGTGCAGGAAGAGAAAGAGAAGATTTATGCTAGTATGATAGAATATCAAAAGATGTCTAAAGGGAGAAGGAAGAAGATTGACGATATACATTAGAATATAGACAATATGAAATTAGAAATGACTAAAATATCCACCAGCGACGATACTGGAGCACAAACACCTACAATCCCTTCAGAAAATCAAGCTATGGCAAAAAATGCAGTAGAAACAATGATTGAGCAGCCAACTATCATTCCAGAAGCAATAGACATAGATTCTATGGAGGAAAATCAAGTACAATGGAGATCAAGTCCTCGGCCCATCCAGGAGGAAAATTACTAGAGTACAAATCTTGAAGAGGTTGAGAAAGAACTAGAAACAAAGGGTAGGATGATCGTAGAATTGGAAAATGAAGTCAGCAAAAAGGAGGATGATATAGTAGTAGACTTGGAAAAAGAGATAGGGGAATTAAAAAGATAAATAATCATGCTGTAGATGAATGTTCAAGGAGATAATTTATTAAGAAGGATATCCCGGACTGTCTGGGATAAGATTGAATGGTTCATGCAAAAATGGGATTATTTTGAAGTCATTCAGGATGAGCTAGAGATAACCACATCAACCAACGCATAAGTGAGGTTAATGGAAAAACAACTATAAAATATGCCTAAATAGGAAAATGAAGTGATAGACTACTTGAATAATAGAACCAAAAAGCAATTGGTTGACAAAGGAAATGGTAATAGGACACAAATTATCAAAATAACCAGATCTGTTATAATCAAGCAAACCTATTTGCTTAGAATGAAAGATAACATCAAGCAGTTGACAAATAAAATATGCAACTTTAAAGCTTTAGTTAGGGATGTGATAAGTCTAGGAATAACTTCCCCATGGGATGGTAATTGAGATTCTTACCCTATGGATACTTACTGAGAAAAACTTGATCAGAAGAGGAAAGAGATACCCCCAGAACCTTTGGAAGGAGAAATTGATGGATAATAGGCTGTAGACAAACTCATAAGCTATTTTGAAATCTAGATTGGGCTTAAAAATATTGCCAAAATATTGGGACCAATCTGTTATGAAAAGACAAAAAATGCAGAAATCTATTTGGAGTCCGTAAAGGCACACAAAAACCCATTGGGAAAGGAGTGGCAGATGATAATACAATATCAAAAATACATATTTCCACCTAAGACATCAACAGGTAAACCATCATGTCAATTTTCCAATTAGCAACCTAGTCAAGCAGTAGTTCAATCATCAGCATAGGTACCAGCACATTTTCTGAATCAACTAGCACCAATATCTTGTATGCCACCTTCAAGACCTGCGAATGTCCAAATGATCTACCAAATGAATCAGGAAGGTATACCTCAAGTGAGACCAATGGGGAATTCTCCTAGTCAAACAAACATCTACATATGAGGAAAAAAGAAGACCACCAGCAAAAGAAATTAAAGCTACTATACTCAGTAAGGAAATTTCAAAGAATATGAAAGCCAAAATGTAAAAACTAAATCATAATTTGTTACAAAACAGTTAGAATGTGAAACTGAATTCAGCTACACAAATAGTCTATATAATGTAGCTCACATTAAGTCATTAAGGGCTGGAAATTTTAGAATAGAGGGTCTCTATCTATTTTTGTAGAGTCAATGGTCAAATTTTACCCTGTAATATTCTTTGTATGAGATTAAAGTATTGGCATGGGATTATTCCGCATGAAGTGCAGAAGATGACAATGCGAAGAAGGACCATCCATGGAAGAAAGGGTCATTCACGGAGAAAAAGGAGCCAAAAAAAGTGCGGAAGTAGTTTAGTTAGTTAGATATGGGTCATGTGGACCATTTTGTAACCATTTAGTTTCAAATAAATAGGAATATCATTGTAAGCCTAAGGGCATCAACATCTTAGATCATAGTTGAATCGGAGAATGATATGTTCTAAACTACTTTGTATCTGCAAGAGGATGTTTTGAATGTTTCTGCGAAGGTTTTTATGAATGCATGAAGATGTTCGATTATGGATATATCTTTTGTATCTGTTTCTATTGATTGATGAATGCAGTGTTTGCGAAATGCTTTGTGGTTTGGTAATTATTGTTAATGCAAATGATTGATTAAACCATGTCTATGCAAATGATGTTTATACACTGGATGTGCCAAAAGAATGAATAGATGTATGAACTGTTAGTATGATGCGAAGACATAATATTTGGTTTATGTAGTTGTATAGTGCGGTTTGATGCATGTCCTATCTCCAATGCGGAAACTTGGTTCCTGCAACCCCCTTATTCATCTCAGGTGAGACTTCACTCGCTCTGTGAGTGTTGCTGGAAAGGGTAAAATCTTTCTGGGCTAGTGTGTAAGGGAGTTCTGTTGATGATTTGCTGACCACAGTGCGAAGTGAATCCCTGTTGACAGTCGCTGTGTCAAAAAATGGTTTTGTTGGCAGGACCCTGAAGGAGAAATATAGGGACATGCTATGGCACCCGACAAACCGAACATCCAAAACTAGTTTGACAAGAGAGAAGAAGAATTCGCAGAAGGAGAAAGAAAAACCCTGTACAGACAGTAAGCAGTTGGTTGCAGAAGTACATTTATTCGGATATCCACGAGATATTCTTCTGTGAATTCCCAGTACTGCTGCATGAGTGGTTAGCGTAGTTAACGTTTTAGAAGAACCATTGCCAAAATACTGAGATGGACCATTGGACTCCAGAATTTATTTGACATTTGAAACAAGTCGAAAATAAGGTATCGCGAGCTATTGAATTCTAGGTAGACAGTATCTTAGAAGGATACATCACCGAGTTTGTCATGGACACGATCAAATCATACAGTGATGCAGAAAGGAAACTTTTCAAAGGACCCAGAGGGAGATTTGTGTTGTCATTTACACTATGGATTAAGATGCTTGTCTGCTAAAAGGGCATATTAAGGATGAACTCCAATGAGTACAAGATCATGTGTGTGAAAGTTGTGGGTACCGCGTGGATGCGGGTCTGGTAGAAAGATGTGGGGTAGATGGACATGAGCAACGACGAATTTTTAAGGGAAGCTAATGAAGAGTGTGGTACCTTGAGGAGTGGGGTGATATTCCGACATCCTAAGAAGAAGAGGAGGACTAAGAGAGAGTCTCTTGAGAGGACCGGAAATGAATACTACAAAACAGCACCAAAAGGGAGGAAGCGAACTTATTGCGATGAAGAAAGTGAACACGATACCCCAGAAGCAGTAGAAGGATGGGCCCTAAGCTACAATGTACCTTCAACTCCACGCACTACTCAGAATTTGATAAAAGAAAACACAAGCTATTCATAGAGTTTCCCTACGTGCCAGAATAGTAGTAAGAGTAGTGCATCAGTAAACAATAATAGTAGAAATACAAGAATGGCAGGTGACGAAGCAAAGATGCCAACCTTCCAAGGTAACGGGACCGAGGATCCCAAACAATACTGGTTTTTGTGCAAAGCAGTATGGACCGTGAAGCAATTCCAGGATGAAGATATAAAGAAGGGAAAATAGCAACGACCCTTAGGGGCCATGCGCTAGATTAGTATATGAAGTTTAATAAGGTACCGGCCGGAACTCTGGGTAAAACATTGTCAGATATCAAAGCAGGGATGATCAATGAATTCAGGAAGCCAAAATCTAAGTCACAGTACATTAGAGCTGAAAGAAATCAAACAATTTCCTGATGAGTTAGTATGGGACTTCGACCAGAGATACAAAACATTAATGGCTAAAGTGAGTTTTGGGATGAATTATATGCAACACAAATAATGGTTTATCATTGGGTTGGTGCCACACATTTGTGAGCCACTGATGCAACAAAAGGTATAAAATGAGGCAGAAGCATTGGAGATCGCAATGAAACTGGATGCTTCACCAATCGGTGAAACAGGTTTGGGTATGTTTCGCATTCAAGCGCAGCTGGAAAACTTGACGATCCCGATACAAGACATGAAGAGAGGGAAAGAGGCTCATGAAGATGTTTGGTGCATTAGATGCAGGATGGAAAGACACCACAAGAATTAGTGCCCAAAGTTTCGAGAATATTTTCAATCGGGTGCACCAAATCCCCTCAGTTAGGGAGGGTTTCCTTGGTGTCACATCTGTTAATCGAGAGGGCATCAGCCAGAAGAATGTGTGTATATGTAGAAGATGGTGTCGAAACCAGTGAACTTGTATTACACGTTCTGTCGATCGGTTGGTCACGATGAGAAGGACTGAAGAGATTATGACCTACTCCAACAGAGGACTGCGGATACATACTTCATGAAGGAAGAAGAGCAGCCAATGGTACAATAGCAGCAACAGTATAGTCAACCGCAACCTCAATATATTCTGCAATTGTAGTATGAGCAGCCGCAATATGCTCAAGCGCAGTATGGACAACCGATAGATCCTCAACTGCAATTTCAACAACCGCAATATGTTCAAATGCAATATCTACAGCCGCAGTATGCAGAACTATAGTACCCGCCATATGGGCCACTACGAGTAGGATTCTGAGGGGGGTTCTGCGGCAGTCGAGGTACTGGTGTCGACCGAGGAGGAGCTATTGGACGAGGTTGAGGACCCATTATATTTTACAATTGTGGGAAGCATGGGGCATTATTAGAGGGATTGCCCGAATCTAGCACCACAGTGCACTTATTGTAGCACTGTGGACCATGGGGTCGAAGATTGTCCTCAGCTCATTGCGAAGTGGCAAACTAAGAACCTACCCCCACCTCTGCAAAATCAAAATCAAAATCAGAATCCACCAACGGTACAGAATATATCAATAGAAGATATAGTTACAATGTGACTGTTGGAATAGTGACTCGAGGAGGAGTTATGATAGGGGCTGACAGCTCACAGGATGGCGTCCGACCGAAAATAAAGAAAAAAGTCACATTTGATGCGAAGGCAGAAAGGGATATTTTTATGAAGACACAGGAAGCACTAAAGTAGTTAAGGAAACCACCTCTTCAACAAGAGATAGCTACATACGACATGCCACCGCTATTTGACACAACAAATTCATAGAGGAAAGAAAATACCTTACAAACATTTTTGGAGAGTTTCCTGGAGCTGGAAAAAGATCAAGATTCATTGAAGGAGATAGCGAACCTGCTGCATTGACAGGAGGGTGAACGGCTAGAGCTGATGGTCAATCACATACATAAGAGAAAAATAGGACGAGAGATGTGGATGTCGGCACAAATTGGAGCGTTTGATGTTGAATCCATTATCTTGTACTTGGGATCAGACATGAACATCCCGACTAAAAGAACGTGGGAAACGATGGGGAATCCGCAGTTGGCCTGGTCCCTAGTGCAATTGTGCCTATCCAACCAAAGTAAGGTCACTCTGCTCAGTCGGCTATGCCAAGTCCCTGTTGAGATTGAGAGCCTCAAGACTTATGAAGATTTTGATGTGATCGAAATTGTGGACAATACTAGCCCCTACCCAGCACTGCTAGGAATAGACTGGGTGATGGGTAATCTAGATATTATCAACTTCAAAAAAATAATTATGTCATTCGAGAACCAGGAGATAAGTGTTGTCGCACCTCTTGACCCTGCGGAAGGGAAAAGGTATGTCAAACCGTCGAGGGATGAGTTCACCAAGGGATGGGATAATCTCTACAACATTTCCAAAGATTATATCAACCCTACTGCAGATGGAGAATTAGGGTGGTGCAGTAGCAGTTCAACATCATCAAATTCGGATGAAGCACTGGAAAATTGGCAGAACCGGTTGCATCAAGTGTCATTTAGGAAGTGCGCAAGGATCACTTAGTCGCTGCGACGGGTAGCCACAAAAGAGCGTGAGATAGAAACATACGAGGGATTTCCCAATTTGGCTGCATTCCTCACTGAATTTGAGGAAAAAGTGGCAAAACCATAGCAGCTCTTGGCCTTGGAAGAAGCCGTGAAGGCTACACCAATGCAGAAGTCTGCCATAACTACCTGGCCACTATGTCACCACCTAATGATGGTTAGGTTTGGCGATGCAGAAGGATATAGTGGAAGGAAGTTCGATGGCAGAGGTGATCTGAAGGCACATTTGGAGGAATGTGAAAGCAAATGGAGACTACGAGCGAAATAGGAATGGGTCCATTCGTTTATTCACACATTGGATGAAGTACTGCGGAGTTGGTATGTCGCAGCAGAACTGCGACGCGGAACAATCTCTTGGGAACAGCTCACAGTTCAATTTATCCAAACATTTAGTTTCTCCGACGAAAACCCCTTATTCAATAATGCATTACAGGCGATTCGGGAGATGGTATTTGAAGCAGTTTCGACAGAACAACCACTAGGACTTCAGTGGACTGCAACACCGAAAATTTTGATGGAATGCTACAATATCACAGGAGAGTCGGATGATTAGGATGATCTAAGGGATATGTATGTACCGGAGTGGGAAGGAAGTCGCAGTGTCAAGGCACCAGAAATACCTTCCGACAAGTTTCAACAACCGCTGAAAATCAAGAAAGTGAACATTGGGTCGGAGGAGAATCTGAAGTTTGCAAGTATTGGAGATTATTGGGATGACTCAACTATCACAAAGATGACTAATATGTTGCATGAGTTTTAGGACTTGTTCCCAATGAAATTCTTGGAGGTGAAAGGAATTTCTGGGGACTTAGGAGAAATGAAAATTCCCCTGAAACCCGATGCAAAGCCAATGAAGTAGTGGCCCTACCGGTTGAATCCAATGTACAAGGAGCGGGTGAAGGCTGAGATTGAAAGAATGATGGAAGTAGGCATTATGGAGCCAGTTGAGGAATTATAGTGTATCATCCCGATGGTGGTCCAGGATAAGAAAACCGACGAAGTCAAGATCTGTGTCGATTTGAGAAAGTTGAACGACGAATGCCTACACAATCCATTCCCTACACCATTTAAAGATGAGGTGTTAGAAGAAGTGGGTGGTCAGGAAATATAATCCTTCACAGATGGATTCTTCAGATACCATCAGATAAAGATTGCAAAGGAATATCGGCACAAGACAACTTTTGTCATTGAATGGGGATGTCTTCAATACATGGTGATGCCATTTGGTCTGAAGAATGCACCAGCAATTTTTTCAAGATTGGTAGTTGCGGCGTTCAAGGACTACATCCATAAGTTTCTTTCGGTCTATATGGATGATTGGAAGGTGTATGGGTTGGTCAAGGATCATGTTGCAAATCTACGGTTGATGCTGGAAAGATGCCACCAACACCATATTTCATTAATCCTGAAAACGTGCATTTTCTGCGCTCCGTTTGGGATTTTAGTAGGTCACATAGATTGCAGGGAAGGAATATTGGTCGACCCTGCAAAGATCTCAATTATTCTTGATCTACCATCGCCGACAACAGTGAAGCAATTGAGAATGACATTGGGACACATAGGGTACTACAGAAAGTTTATCCGAGGGTCTGCAGCGATCACAACGCCAATGGAGAAGTTATTGAAAAAAGACGCCAAGTTTGAAATGAATGAAGAATGCCAGAAGAGTCTAGATATACTAAAATCAAAGATGGTTGCGGCTCCCATACTCACATTCCCATATTGGATGAAGGATTTCCACGTTCACATCGATGCGTCATCAGTCGCGTTATGATTCATCTTGGCCCAACCAGGAGAAGGCGCAGTAGACCACCCAATAGCATTCGCAAGAAGAAAGTTGTTTACTGTGGAGAAGAATTACACAAATACATAAAGAGAAGGGTTGGTGATGGTCTATGCCTTACAAAAGTGTCAGCACTATATCTTAGGGGGCCACTTTAAAATGTTCATCGATCATTCGACACTAAAATACCTGCTGAAGAAGCCTTTGTTGGGGGGGAAGATCTGTCGATGGTTGTTACTCTTCCAGGAATTTGATTTTGAGATAATCGTAAAGCTAGGGCGACTAAATGTTGGACCAAACTACTTGTCGCAGATAGATTCTGGGGAAGACCTAAGGATCATTGACGAAGGGTGCCAGATGCTCAGTTTTTCAGGGTCGGAATGGTCGACGACCATTACAAAAAAATTCATTTAGTTTTTAGCAATAGGAGAGACACCAACAGGATTCACTACCAATCAAAAGAAGCAACTAGTCGTCAGAGCTGCATATTTTCAATTGATTGGAATTTGAAGATCCCTGCGATACTTTGGGCGTATCGCACAACTTGCAAACATTTGACTGGTCAGACACCGTTCAAACCTGTCTACGGGTAGGAAGCTGCAATGCTGATGGAGTATATTTTCCCCATTCTGCGATTTGCAGTAGCCATAGGCATGAACGACGACGGAGCACTAGAAGAACGATTGGAACAATTGGTACAGCTCGATGAGGATCTGTTCATCATAGGATTTCATCAGAAGGTAGAAAAGGATCGGCAGAAAGCTTGGCATGATCGCCATGTTAAACCAAATCACTTTTAGTGCGGAGATATGGTTCTGTTGTATGATAGTAATTTTTCAAAACACCTAGGTAAGTTACATATGCATTGGTTGGGTCCCTACATAATATATTTTGTTACTAACGGAGGTGTGGTGCAGTTGAAGAGTTTAGACGGCATGTTGTTTCCAAAGCTAACAAATGGGAATCAGTTGAAGCCCTACCTCCATGACCAGGCGCATAGCGGCTGAGAAACACATGCAAAAAAAAAACAATTATGACAAAAAGTGGAAAGCATGGCCAGTGGGGTCGCTTGTCAATGCTCCACACGTTTAGCACGCAGTAGCCAAATCCGTACATGATCACTGCGTCTCAGCATCACCAGAAGACGATGGAGAAGGATGATGACAAAATCAGGTGGCTGTGGATAAGATTTTGCAAATGATGATCAGGTATTCTGGAGCAAGCATAAATACCAGTGTTGGAATTGAAAAACGCAAGTCGAAGACAAGAGAGTTTGAAGAGGAGAATCAGTCAGTTGTATAACACGAGTGAGTAAGTTAGATGCAGAGAGTTAGGAAGTTGTGTGAGCAATCCCAAGGAAGCTGTCGAAAAGAGAAGTGAGCTAGTTGCAATGGTGCATTTCATGTCTAGCGGAAGCACCCCAAGGGCATTAAGGGAAAGAATGAAGAGTGTGCATGAATAACAATCCAAGGAAGTGGCGCTGATAATCAGGAGGAACAGAGATGAGGTCTCACCTGAGATGTCTAAGAGTGTGGTAGTAGATAGAAGAACTGGGGTCCCTGCGATCACCTAAACACCAGGAGTGGAGGCCCTCCAACTCCACCAGCGGATGGTCAAATGTGCAAAACAGATGTGCCAGAGTAATTGGCATGTTTCATGATTTAGAGACATCGATGAAATTTTTCCGAGATCACAGCAAGCCTGAAGTGCAAGAGCAGGCTCCGAAGAGGTAGATGACCAAGGTTTCAAGAGACTGGAGGATGAGTTCAATGTAGATGATCAAGGTTTCAAGAGACTAGAGGATGAGTTTGAGAAGTACATGACAACAAGCTCAAGATGTAAAGAACAACTTCAAAAGTTTACCACAGTGATGGACAAGAATAGTACTAGAGGTGTCCAACTGAGGTGGCTCGAGGGCAAGCAAGAAGTTTTTGTTGTGGGCCTGTTGGCACGGGATTAGTCCGCATGAAGTGTAGAAGCCGACAGTGTGAAGAAGGACCATCCGCAAAGGAAAGGGTCATTCGCGAAGAACAAGGAGTTGACAAAAGTGCGGAAGTAGTTTAGTTAGTTAGATATGGGTCATGTGGACCATTTTGTAACCATTTAGTTTCATATAAATAGGAATATCATTGTAATCCTAAAAGCATCAACATCTTAGATCATATTTGAATCAGAGAATGATATGTTTTGAACTATTTTGTATCCGCGAGAGGATGTTTTGACTGTTTCTGCGAAGGTTATTTTGCAGGTTTTGATGAAAGCATGAAGATGTTCGATTATGGCTATATCTTTTGTCTCTGTTTCTATTGATTGATGAATGCAGTGTTTGCGAAATGCTTTGTGGTTTGGTAATTATTGTTAAAGCGAATGATTGATTAAACCATGTTGATGTGAATGTTGTTTATACACTGGATGTGCGAAAAGAATGAATAGATGTGTGAACTATTAGTATGATGCGAAGACATAATCTTTGGTTTTTGTAGTTGTAAAGTGCGGTTTGATGCATGTACTCTCTCCACTGAGGAAACTCGGTTCCTGTAGCCCCCTTATTCATCTTGGGTGAGACTTCACTCGGTCTGCGAATGTTGCTGGAAAGGTGTTAGCACTCCAGGAAACTCTCCTAGGTTGTATCTCAGAGATGCTTGGTAACTTACTGTTTTCTCAATGATAGGTGGATAGGTGGATAAAAAATGGAACGACTAACACAAGGTTACTTAATCAAAGCATGTATAGACATAGTCAATGGATAAGGATTTTATCCCATGCTGTTCAGAGGTTTTAAATAAAATATATGGATGGACAGAACTTATAATCTCAGCAAAAACATACATAAGACAGACATATGAATGGCCAATATTATAATCGAAGAAAATGCTTGTAAATATCAGTTAATCAGCGAAATGAAAAGATGACAGTTCTCATACACTAGATCAGCTCAAGACATGAAATAAATCATCAAATACAAGTATAGAATAGATGAGAGGTAAATCTAAACATAATAGGCAAAAGAAGCTTATATTATGATATGCTATAAGAAGTTTGAAAGTACAATCCGTGTGCTATCTCCCAAAATCCAACGCTTTCTTCCTCTCAAGTTCTAGGCTTTATATCCTTTACAACATCTTCCCCCAGATCCTAGGAAGCTAGATTGAAATCACTAAAAATAGAAAATCAAAACTGTTTGCAATAAACCAGGAAAAAATCCTCTTTAAATTGGCCAAATTGTTGAAACATGGGGCTCAGAGATGGATTCGATTCTCCCAATATGTAACACCTGTAGGAAAAATGAGAGAGGTTATTGTTGTCTGATGTTTTAGGCACAAACACCTCTTCCCATTTTGTAGAATGATTCTCCAGTCGCTCAGAATCATCATTTTAAAATGATGACTCTGCACAGTAAAAACGCCATTAATTTGGCCAAACTGCTGAAAAATGGGGCTCATAGATGGGTTCATTTCTCCAAATATGTGACACCTGTGTATAAACTGAGAGATTTTGTTGTATATTGATTTGTTGTGAGAAAAAACCTCTCTTATATCTTTGAAATTTGTTTTCATTTGCTCGAGATCTGCATTTCAAAAGCAGGTGTCAAATAGGAAAATCCTGAGATCTGAAAATTAGGGTTCAGAGATGGCTTCGATTCTCTTAATATGCAACACCTGTAGGAAAAAATAGAGAGGTTATTTTTCTCTGACATGTCAGGAAAAAAAACCAATGAGCGTTTTTCAATATGATTCTCTAGTCTCTCAGAATCATCATTTGAAAATGATGACTTTTCACAGTAAAAACGCCAATTTTGTAGTAAATCTTCTCACCTCCATCTTAATAGTTTTCAGGTTTTCGACAGTTGCAGCAAACTTTGACAAGCTCAATAGCCTTCAAGGTGATGACAATGGCACTTAAACTCTTCTTTTGACAGCTGGACATCATCTTGACTAAAAATAGAAAGGCTCTTCAACCTTTATCTCCTTTGTAACAACCTCAAACTTAAAAGAAAGAGTGATCTCTATCCCTTTTAATTTTATCATTCATTTAGAATCTTCCTCAAATGATTTGGCAACAAAAAAATTTGATCTGAGCGAAAATATCATCATTCTGCTTGTCTTTATGCTTTCGGTGGCTAAGGGCAGCTGTGAAAGCCTGTCTAAGCTACCGAAAGCTCTGTTTCGAAACAGAGTTCAACATTACAAAAATGCTTTTTCTACCAACTTCCTGATCTTCAAGGCTGCTCATTTGGGGCCTCTGCAGCTTGAGCGAGATCTCCCAAACCTGTATGATTAATAGTTTTTTTCTTTTGAAGCATCAAATACCTGGTGACCTTATGTGCTTTCTTGTTGTCTTCAATTAGCCTTTTTCTTCAGCTTTAGCTTTGGCTACATCAAATGATAAGGCAAAAGTCTCTGCAACACCTTGATGGAAAGCTTAGAGCTTCTCATAATACCTGTAATATCCAGCATCTTTGAACATTTGACACACCTCAGGGTATAATTCCAAATAGGTTATGTCACTGAGCTCTTTTCTAAGTATTTCTCCTCCTCTCCCTATCTGCAATCAAACTCTTCTGTGCTTTGGAAAATGAAGAGATAGTAGGCCACATGACTGGTTTTAGGTGAGTGAAATTACTGCAGAAGATGTGGGTGAAATCAGATCTGGAAATGGTGGCAGTGATATAGGGTTTGAAAGATTTAGTTAAATCATATCAAATCATAATTACTTCAAATCTTAATCATGAGGCTGCAATTTGATCGTTCCCCATCAATTTTGGCAGCTAACGTGCCATCATTACACTTGTATTTCAGCGCTTGAAGACCTTAATTTGACTTGCTAATTGCTTAGCATGCTTTGCAATTTAGGTGGCTTAGAGTGCCCCAAAATTGCCGTCTTAGCTGCCGAAAGCGAGTGCTTTCGGTGGCTTACAGAACTTTTAACACATACTCCTTAGCTACCGAAACCTGTCTTTTGAGATTTTTTACAAATGAAGAGCTGACTCAAGAGCTCTAATAAACTATAAGTCCAAATCTCTTCTAAAAGACTCTTTAAAATTTATTAATGCTTCCTCTAATGACTTTCCTATCACTTAATGAAAGTAAATTGAGAAAATTTATTTGACGAGATAACATCGGGCTCCTACTCGGGGATGGAAACCTCCCTGTAAGATTCCAAGAACCAGAAATACAATGCCTTTCCGGTAAAACAAAAATTCAAACCTGTCCTCTAGTGTTCCATTGGGCTATGGAGTCATTTATACTGCCATTAAATCTTTGTAATCTGTCCACAAATGTTCAACTGTAAACTTGCTAGCAATGTCTTACATCCATTGGGCTACGGAGTCCAAAATGCTGCTTTCAAAACCTGATCAAATCCTGCACCCCTACTCATTATTTGAAACCGAACTATCCCTACCAATAGTGCCTTATATCCATTGGGCATGGAGTCTTTATTTCAAAACTGAAACCACAATACTAAATGCACCTCACGCATTATGCAAACTTGAAATGCTCAACTACGAGCTTATTCATCTATGCTACCCTACTTTAACCATTGTACTGATGCTTAATAAAGTAAATTCATGTTTCCAATGAAGCCATCTCAGAAACTGATTTACTAAAACTGTTTTTGATCTTAACCCCAAAAATAAAGGAATCCCTATCACGCATAAATGTAGTTGGGAAAGATAACAGAAATGACTTTCGTCTGACAAGAAACTTTTGACATTTATACTGCTCATGGATTCCAAATAATTAGCAATAGGGTCATCAAAGTCGCAAAGAAATAGCTCTCCTTACTGCTGTTCCAACTGAACGAAATGCTGCTGCTGATTGCCTTGATTGATCCGAATGTTAGATATGGATTGCTGATCTGGACTTTTCAGCTCATCATCTTCCTCTTCGTATCTACTGCAATCTTCCTGTGTCTGCAAATTAGAAAACTGAGGACTACCCTTAGTATCTGTTGTAGATTTAGTATTGTCACCATGATTGTCAAGATGCTGATCAACAATCCCTCGATCACAATAAGATATATTTTCAGCTGATGTATATCCTTGTTCTTTGACATTAGAATATTCAAAAGAAACATGTTGACCTTCATGATCGTTTAAACCAATAGATACATCTAATATGATGTCAGATGTTTTTGTATCACTGCTATCGTAATCAATATCATTGAACATTTCTTGATCTTCATGGTAAATATTATCCTTTGCAATAGATGCTTTATCACAAATCTGATTTTCATGACTAACAGAACCTTTATGAAGGAAAGAAAACTCATTACAACATTCTTCAAAAAGATGTTCAACTGGAAAATACTCTTTACAAAATGAATTGAAAGCAGCATGAAAATCTACCAAAGAGCTGATACTGGTAATTGGAAGAGATTTGTACCAATCACGAGAAATTCCCTCTAACGAAAAACTGGAAAGCTTAATTTGAACGTCCTCATGTACAATTTCAAGCCGATGAAGGAAATCATGAAAATCCAGCAAATGTTCAGCTGGCACTTCCCACTCTTCTCCTTGAAATATGGGAATACTTCTTTCCCATTCATCTCTACTAGGCACTGGATTAGGGAAACCAACAATCTTTGAAAAATCACAGAACGCATACCTCTTTGCTAAGATATGGTTCATTTCATACTAGTGGAGTCGCCAACAGATTTCTTAACAATGGAGCTGCCACTGAATCTGTCCTTCATGGAGTCGCCAGATAGATGATTTGTAACATCCCCTCCTATCATACCAGCATGATAGAGAGGACGTGACACTAAATCCAGACATCTAGTCCCATACTTGGTAAATAAACATTCAATTCAAAATGAAGATGGACATATGCAAATGCATAAACATTTGAATACACAGCGGAAGTAAATTCATTAACACATCCATAATACATTCAAGATATTCATCAAATAATAATTGCAAAGTTAACACAAGAGAATACTTATCTTGACAAAGTAGTCCCCAGCAACTGGCTATGCAACTGCAACGTTCCACCCAACCATAAGCCAGTTGTGCTTATCAACCTCTTGATACAACTGCCACCCTTGAGCTGGGCATGATCTCTACAAGGAACTAGGGAACAACAGACTCACACATAGCCAAGCATACACCAAGATGAGCCAAGCCAATCTACAATTGGGTTTATCAGGCTGCTAGGAAATGGAAAGGAAGAATTGCTAAGCTAGTGAGGTCAACCACAAAGCTAAGGATACCCCTCCCAGATCTATTCAGCTTGGCACTCACAATGCCTACACACCCAACACCAGGAAGTATTCTCTTCATTGCCACACAGTCCCTCAAGCCATACCTTCCTTTCTAGTGATATCAGGGTGTGCATAGAAAAGTAGCCAAAGCCCTCTTGATCTTCTTGAGAGGTTACTCCCTCCACTAGGTTTATCAAGCCAATTCTGTCCACTACCAGTCCAAGTTTCTTGCTCACAGGTTCAAATCAAAACCGGGATGCACATAATAGCAAAACCACAATGGCTGGGCATGAGTAAAAACGTTTGTACATTGATAAGCATGAAAATGATTCCCTAAGCTTCAGAAAAACGTGGGAAGGCTAAAAATGAATAATGGAGGTTTGGGAAAACCCCAGGAAGCAGAAATCATTTTTAGAAAAACGTCCATGGGCATTTTGGGTCAAAAACAACCTCCATCATAGTCCCAAATCATGGCCCTTCTCTCCCAGCTGCTGTCCAATTCAAAAACGAGCTCCCAAGCATGGAAAAATGCAGAAAATGGAGGAAAAATGTGTAGGGAAAGACCCAGCTAGCTCAAACTGCGTGAGAGAGGAAAGACTTCCTGTTCAGAATGGCTTTGGGCACCATTTCATGGGTGTTTTCTTGCCCAAGGATACAAAACATGATTTTCCAGGTTGAGGGCTTTCCCATACCCGAAATTGGCTGCCATACCTCTTCATTCCTAAGGCATTAACTGCCTCAACCAACTCTTGGAAGAATTAAATGATTGGGTGCATAACCCAAAATGGGTAGTTGGGGTTTATGGGTTTTCTCATTGACACATGGATTAACACCAGTGGCTCAAGGGTTTGAATAATTTCCCTCCCTATTCCTTGTAGAATCATGCCCCCATCTCTTTGTTGCATTGCATAGCTAGTTGTGGGTATTTTTCATTAAAATTCGTATTTACATGATGTCTTATTTACATTGTGCCTATCTAGCACAAGAACCATAGGCATATATTTTTAATTGCCGATACACGAAACGCTAAATCAATGGTGGGGCCTTGGCCTTGAGCTCCTCACCATGATTAAATCACAATATTTACATCATTTACGATTTAATACAAAGGGGGTCAAAATGGGGACATTACATGATTACAACCAAGAAAATGTCCAGGATTTGTCTATCATCAAAGCTGGATCTATGCTGTTCTCCCAAGGAAGTTGAGCTTCAATATCCTCTCCCCGACAACGGCGCCAAAATGTTAGCACTCCAGGAAACTCTCCTAGGTTGTATCTCAAAGATGCTTGGTAACTTACTGTTTTCTCAATGATGGGTGGATAGGTGGATCAAAAATGGAACAACTAACACAAGGTTACTCAATCAAAGCATGTAAAACATATTCAATGGATAAGGATTTTAGCCCACGCTGTTCAGAGGTTTTAAATAAAATATATGAACGGACATAACTTATAATCTCAACAGAAACATACATAAGACAGACATATGAATGGTCAATATTATAATCGAAGAAAATACTTGTAAAGCTCAGTTAATCAGCGAAATGAAAAGATGATAGTTCTCATACACTAGATCAGCTCAAGACATGAAATAAATCATCAAATACAAGTATAGAACAGACAAGAGGTAAATCTGAACATAATAGGCAAAAGAAGCCTATATTATGATATGCTATAAGAAGTCTGAAAGTACAATTCATGTGCTATCTCCTAAAATCCAACCCTTTCTTCCTCTCAAGTTCTAGGCTTTATATCCTTTACAAAATCTTCCCCCATATCCTAAGAAGTTGGATCGAAATCACTAAAAATAGAAAATCAAAACCGTTTGCAATAAACCAGGAAAAAATCCTCTTTAATTTGGCCAAACTGCTGAAACATGGAGCTCAGAGATGGATTCGATTCTCCCAATATGTGACACTTGTAGGAAAACTGAGAGAGGTTATTTTTCTCTGACGTGTTAGGCACACAAACCTCTTCCCGTTTCGCATAATCATTCTCCCGATGCTCAGAACTATCATTTTAAAATGCTGACTTTGCAAAGTAAAAACGCCATTAATTTGGCCAAACTGCTAAAAAATGGGGCTCAGAGATGGGTTCATTTCTCCAAATATGTGACACTTGTGTATAAACTGAGAGATGTTATTGTATATGGATTTTTTGTGAGCAAAAAACTCTCTCAGATATTTGAAATTCGTTTTCGTTTACCCGAGATCTGCATTTCAAAAGCAGGTGTCAAACAGGAAAATCCTGAGATCCAAAAATTAGGATTCGGAGATGGAATCGATTCTCTCAATATGCAACACCTATAGAAAAATGGAGAGAGGTTATTTTTCTCTTACATGTCAGGAACAAAAACCTCCGAGCGTTTTTCAAGATGATTCTCCAGTCTCTCAAAATCATCATTCGAAAATGATGGCTTTTCACAATAAAAATGCCAATTTTGCAATAAATCTTCTCGCCTCCATCTTAATAGTTTTCAGGTTTTTGATAGCTACAACAAACTTTGACAAGCTCAACAGCCTTCAAGGTGATGACAATGGCACTTAAACTCTTCTTTTGACAGCTGGAGATCATCTTGACTAAAAATAGAAAGGCTCTTCAACCTTTATCTCCTTTGTAACAACCTCAAACTTAAAAGAAAGAGTGATCTCTATCCCTTTTAATTTTATCATTCATTTACAATCTTCCTCAAATGATTTGGCAGCGAAAACATTTGATCTGAGCGAAAATATCATCATTCTACTTGTCTCTGTGCTTTCTGTGGCTTGTGAGCCAAAATTCTAACCTGTAAGCCACCGAAATCTTTGCTTTCGGTGGCTAAGGGCAGCTGTGAAAGCCTGTCTAAGCTACCGAAAGCTCTGTTTCGAAACATAGTTCAACATTACAAAAATGCTTTTTCTACCAGCTTCCTGATCTTCAAGCCTGCTCATTTGGGGCCTCTGCAGCTTGAGCGAGATCTCCCAAACCTATATGATTAATAGTTTTTGTCTTTTGAAGCATCAAATACCTAGTGACCTTATGTGCTTTCTTGGTGTCTTCAATTAGACTTTTTGTTTCAGCTTTAGCTTTGTCTACATCAAATGATAAGGAAAAAGTCTCTGCAACACCTTGGTGGAAACCTTAGAGCTTCTCATAATACCTGTAATATCCATCATCTTTGAACATTTAACACACCTCAGGGTGTAATTCCAAATAGGCTATGTCATTGAGCTCTTTTCTGGGTATTTCTCCTCCTCTCCCTATCTGCAATCGAACTCTTTTGTGCTTTGGAAAATGAAGAGATAGTAGGCCACGTGACTAGTTTTAGGTGAGTGAAATTACTGTAGAAGATGTGGGTGAAATCAAATCTGGAAATGGTGGCAGTGATATAGGGTTTGAAATATTTAGTTAAATCATAATTACTTCAAATCTTAATCACCAGGTTGCAATTTGATCATTCCCCATCAGTTTTGGCAGCTAACGTGCCATCCTTACACTTATATTTCGATGCTTGAAGACCTTAATTTGACTTGCTGATTGTTTAGCATGCTTTGCAATTTCGGTGGCTTAGAGCACCCCAAAATTACGGTCTTAGTTGCCGAAAGCGAGTTCTTTCACTGGCTTACAGAACTTTTAACACATACTCCTTAGCTACGGAAACCTGTCTTTTGAGAATTTTTACAAATGAAGAGCTGACTCAAGAGCTCTGATAAACTATAAGTCCAAATCTCTTCTAAATGACTCTTTAAAATTTATTAATGCTTCCTCTAATGACTTTCCTATCACTTAATGAAAGTAAATTGAGAAAATTTATTTGAGGAGATAACAAAAGGGTAAAACCTTTTTGGGCTGGTGTGTAAGGGAGTTATGTTGATGGTTTGTTGACGACAGTGCGAAGTGAACCCCTGTCGACAGTCGTTGTGTCAACATAAAGTTATAGAATTGCTTCAGAGAAGTTTTTCCTTTGTTATGAAACTCCATTGTTACATCATCTATGTGTGTATGTGATGATTCATGAGATAAAAATAAGCTTGATGCATCAACTTTGGTTCCATTAAGGTGTGGATGATGCTTGTTGTGATTGAAAGTTAAAGGTTATATTAGAGATTTTTAAGTTGTTTTTTCCTGTACTATTACTTTTAAATATCTTGTGTTGATTCAGTAATACAAGGAATTTCATGTGCGTATTGTACACATAAATGTCTCATTGCACTCATTATGCTCATTTTTTCCTTGTAGTTGTGTAAGAATTACTGAATTCCTTATTTTGAGGCTAAGTATGTTCATGCCATCTTTGATTTAATAAATTTACCTATGCATGGACTTCATAAATAACCCTAAGTATTTCGTTTGTTAAATTCACTATTATCTTTCCATATATTATGTGACAATCTATAAATTTCCTCTGTAATTTTATCTTTACATTTGCAAAACGTTGTCCATAACCTTGTCATTAAAATAATTTTCAAGAATGAAATCAAACTACATCTTATATCAGATATAGCTCTAATATCTATAAAACTTGAGCTTCTATCATGTCTGGGTGTATGCTATTTCAACCTAGTCTTCCTCTGGGACTAATACGTACAATTCAATGTATCACTCCAAGACTAAACACATTGACATTGATATTCACTACATTCAAGATCTTGTGGTGAATGGCGTTATTTGTTTGGAGTATTGTCCCACAAAATAAAAAGTAGACAATATCTTCACCAAATCAATGACAAGCGAAGTTTGTGTATCTTTAAATCTTTTTAAAGGAATGCAGGAAGTTTGCATCAAGGGGAATGCTAATGTATTGCCATCTTCCTCCATATATATGTAGTTCTCCTTGGTCATCATTAAGGGGGAGTGTTCAAATATTTAATATTAATATTACATGTGTAATTATATCTAGTGTTATGTCGTAAGATATTATGATGTCTTATAGAACAAAGGAGGTCATAATTGTCTATATCTTTTTCAAAAGGAGTTATCCCACTTGCATCATCACAGAGTAATATTTTTCTATTACCATTCATTCCATAAGGAGGTGGAAAATAATTTATTGCAAATATAGTATTGGGTGCACTTCTTCCATGCCTCTAGTTGTATAATAGAGGTAAAGGATAGCCTTTAGGCATGTGTTCTATATTGTATTGAATTGTATTGTAAAGATGTGATAGCATATTGTAGTGGAGCTCAAGTGTAATTTTGGAGATTTATGAAGAATAAGAAGACAATACCTTCCCATGGATGTTTCCCCATTTGAGGTTTTACCACATATATCTTGTGTATCATTTATTTTCTCTTTTATCTAATTTATTACTTTGATTATTTTTGTTTGTATGGATAGAAGGCTAGACTAGTATAATTTTGCTTTTCATATTAACAAATATATCGTTGTATATTCATGTATATTCTCAATATTCTAACAAAGTGAAGGAAACTTCAAGATGAGGAGCATAAAATTTCAAAAGTGTCTAGGGAATTAGCCTCGAGGAAGAATATTGTCATCGTTGAATCAAAATCATAAGATTACCTTTTGAAGAATTGAGTTGACAATACTCATATCTCAAATTTAATATTCTTATTAGAACACGTCTTCTCACCCTAGATGGGGAGATAAGATACTCTCCTAATGACCTTGTATAAAAAAATTGCAAGGAGGTCAAGAGATAGTTCACGTATGCCTAGTTAGTTTGCCTCGTAGCCTAAATTGAGGGCACACCCCATCCTTTCAGGGAATGGCTCAAAATTAGATGGTTACCTATTCACTGAACAATTTTTCAATGATTTGTCACCCTTAGTGCTAATTGACAAATAACTTGCAAATGAATTACAATATTTTTTATCAATTATAGTTCATGGCATTTCACTAGTGAGTTTGAAGCAAAAACAAGTTACAAATAACTTTCAATGTTGAACTCCTTATAGATTCTAGAAGATTGTATAGTATAAAAATTAAAACAACTCCATTTATTTGCATAGATGTTTGTAAGTAGGTTGTCACAAAGGAGAGGAAAGAATTTATGAATCACTTGAAGAGGTGAGAGAATCACGAAGGGAAAGTGGTCACTGGCATGTTACAATTTCCTTAAAACTACATATATCACATTGAGCTAGTAGCTCGACTACTTAGGTTTTCAATTATGGCAATGTCCCGTGCTTATGTTTTTTGGCGGAGAATAAACATGAAGTATTAGTGATAAATACATGATTCTTAAACAAGGGTTAACAGTCCATGATAATACATAAATATCCTGGATGGGTTATCATTAATATGCAAATTACAATTCCTTTGGATTCATTAGATTGACAAGATCGAAGTTATTGAATGTGATATGTAATAATTTATTACACAAGCAAGATTGACCATCCGACGTTGCATGGATAATGATTAAAGACTCACATTCATAAAATCTAATAATAATAATAAACAAGCATTTCATTAATATTATATTCCCTTAGATCCAAAGAGCTTGAGCATGCTATAGGTAGTGAGCATGGAACCCATCTACCAGGAAGTGACTTGAGAGAGGCTCTCACAATCGTAGGCGATTTCCCCAAACAACCCCAAAAGGCTCCAAATCCCACGAATCGCATAGAGGATGCCGCTACCAAGACATGCATTCTCACCTAGTAAGATTTTATGAAATATGCTGAAAACAATGATACATTCACTCCAATAATGAATGCCATCGTTGACATAGAAGTTGTCGGTATGGGGTTTGATAGCTTCTTCTTCTCCTCTCTGTCCAATTATTTTTTTTCTCTTAATTCGGCGGATCTCAACGTCTATAGTAAATACACGAAGATGAATTCTCTGATGGCCATCCTATGCAACTAAACCCAAGTTCCTAGAGGGCAACGTGGATTTCGCATATACTTGCACTGCACCCACTCGTATCATCGTTCGCTTGAGAAGAGATGTATAAAGCTATTGACCTCTTTAGCTAGAGTGGGCTATAAGTTCAATATCACTAGCACAATCATTTAATTTTTGGCTCGTGAACATCGATAGGTCACAAGTTAAGTCCTATAAATAAGTTATCTCTCCATGCATAGTTGTAATCATTGGTTGTATATGGCTCAGCTAGATGTTATCACTTGTCTTCTTATAATTAGAGGGATTATCTTTCACGAAACCCATTATCTATGTATCATAACATTGTTATCCATGCATCAACTAAGAGTTATCCATGCATCAACTACCAGTTATTTTAATTGTTTATTTTGAATTTGGAACAACTGCCATAAAATCAATACAGACAACACATTTTTCTCATCCTTATGCAATCTAGTTAAAGCGTAGGTGCTAGTCCACCCCAAATTCTAATATATAAACACCTATCAGTGTAAAGATCCTTGTCCCCGCCATATTGATAATGTCATGTCTTACTTTGGGAAAGATAAAGATCCTCATCCTTTCCATATCAATCACATCATGTCTAACTTTGGACAATTGTTGTGGATTAAATGAGGGGTGTCGACATGAGTTGCAAAACCTCGTTCAAAACTGAACCCTTCTTAGCCCTTCTAGAGTGTTTTGGCTTGTCCTAGAAGTGCAAAGTTAAAATTTCTCTTCAAAAAAAATTCAAAATCCTATTTTTACTCTTCCAACTAAGGACACAATTTATAACAACATTTCAAAAGAAGGGTAAGATCTTAAATTACTTGTCAATATAAATTTCATAGTGTGTTTAAATTCATAAACTATAAATTTCATAGTGTGTTTAAATTCATAAGCTATAAAGTTTCACGGGTTCCGTGACGGAACCATGGGAAGTCTGGCTGGGACTCTGTCACGGGTTCCGTTAGGGCAGATGGAGACAGAGGAATGACCCCGCAGGGAAACGTCAACAAATGGGGAGAGCGCACAATCGAGATAAGCTCATGGTATTAACGGCTAGCAAATTCCCTGTATCTGAGAATCTCAGCTTTGAGAATTAGATCATGGGATGAAGTTGTTAGAATAATTTTTTGTAATTAATCTATAATTTGGGCCACACATGTAAATAATTAAAATGTGTGTGCTATCATTTAATTAAGCCTAAATATAGTGATCTAATTAATAATTAATTAATTGGCTTAAGGGTATAATTGTCATGAGATTATTGTGTAGATACCATTAGATAATTATTATTTCTATGAGGGGCGGAAATATAATTGTGATAAAATTAAAACTGCTCTAGCGGTTATTGTGAACTGCCCTAGCGGTTTATAAATAGGGTTATGGTCCCCATTCTACCATTACGTATTCCAATTTCTGAAAATCCTCTCACGCAGAAGTTGACACAGAATCTAGTGGCTAGAATTGGAAGATCATCTCAAAGGGTTCTCTTCCTGTAAGGTTTCTCCTTCAATGGATTCAGGTATGCTTCCGCTATTAATTTTCTACTCATTGTTTTAATCAGAAGATTCGAGTATATATAAATTAGGGTTTTCATTTTGTTTGATTATTAACAAGTGGTATCAGAGCCTACTTCTTGATTAATTCTTTGAGTTATTAATTTAATATATATATATATTTGTCAATGAATTCTCTTCAGAATTTTTTTTTTTGTTAGAGTCTCAGAGAAAGTAAAATATTATAAGTGCTTTGAATAGCGATCCGTTTTTCATTTATTAAATATATCTGCACAGCAAAGTTTTTTTTTTAGTGTCAACTTCTCTTGGAAGATTGCAGTCTCGAGGTTGCCATCTCCATTTCATGTAATCCAAATCTGGCCTGCCATTCGCTTCGCAGTCGAATGCTTCATCTATGAAATGGCAAGACCGAGTCCGATAAAGGGGATAAGAGTTGTCAAGAACCCTTTTTCCATCAAATATATTGCACGCAGTCGTCATCTCATTCTTGACTTTGGGTACCGGTGCCAGCATCTTCACACTAGCATCATTTCTGCTTGAACCCTCCGTTTGACCCACTTCCATTCGGGGCTTGATGGGACCTAAAACGCTTCCACTCATCCCTGCACTAGGGGAAGGGCTTGAAGAAGTACTAACTGTAGTATTCATGTATCTAATAACCATTGGGCTGGGGCTAGGAGCCACAAAAGCACCAATCTTTTCAACAGGTGGACTGGTCCTAAGATCAATGGGTTCATTTCTATTATCATCAAATGAACTAATTCCTTTTGTATGGCCTTCTCCTCCCTCTGAGGACGAGTTTAGGATTGGTGGGTATAATAAGGAATTTGAAAACGAAGTCTGCATTTTGTCTCTGGATTCAACGCCCTTGGTGGATTCAAATACTTCAGATTTCTTAAACAAACCCATAAAACCAGGCTGGATCCATTCAGGCAATACAATGACTGCATTGAAGGTTAGAAAACACAAACCGAGAACGAGTGAACCTGTTAATGCAGCACCCCAAAGCAGTATTCGCCTTGGTTTGATCGTCCAGAGTTTACTCATTCTACGGATTGAAGTGTTTGGTCCTCCACTGCGAAAAAAAAAAAACAGCATTCGCTTGCTTTGATTGTCCAGACTCGTTTTCCATCCATTGACAGCCACAGCCATAAACGTCAGGATTGGTATTGCCCACCATCGAAGTTGTAATTTTTTGAACGCCCTGTATTTGCATCTCCTGCAAGACCAAATCTGAGACATCTGAATCCAAATATAGAATAATCTGGGCCTCCATCCAAACGCCTTTCTTTCATGTGTATGTATTACATTGTATTTAAACTCCAAGAAACGGCGGTGGAACGAACCCCATATTCCTTATGGCACAAACTACATACTCACGCGGGCCTGTTATACCATCCCTCGATCACATTGCCGCTGAGGATTTCTGAGATCGGGATCTTGACTCTTCCTACTACTTGTGCAGAGATTTCCAAACCCTTTTTTAACGCTGTTCACCAAAGAAGGCGAAGTATACGCGCAGAGTATGTGAAAAGTCTCGTTCCAAACTGGTTGTGTAGGTTCATGTGATAGAACTCTGGTTCTTGCAATTCTGGCAACACCAATACACCATCGGCATTTTTTCTCCCATGCTAAAAGATGCCCAATTCATTCTGAAAACGAAAACTTGTTCAGTGCTGGGCATTATCGTCCCATTATAATTTTGCATCATCTTCTCAGCAGCTGTACGTGACAGCGAACTCCATAAAGCCATAGCCCTCTATACTTATTACGGATTATCTTGGCAGCGAACTCCATAAAGCCATAGCCCGAGATCGTTACTTATTACTGAATGTGGAGGTGATTAAGATAACATGTTAATCAATCGGTTCAATGCAAGTCACAGGCCAGATCAGAATTGATACCTTTCGGGGTTTTCATCTGCAGATCATGTGCTAGTTTAGTGTTTTAACCATGTTCAACGTCAATATTATTACACTTTGTTTTATATTCATGATATATAATTCCATTTCGTCGAACCATTAACATGAACCAGTTTCCATTTCGTCGAACCATTAACATGAACCAGTTTGAAAATTGGCTTAGAAAAATACTCCAGATTACATTGATACATTATCAAAAGAATGTATTTGCTTTAGTGAAAGATTTTGTCATACGTGTTATCCAGAACTTATTTACTTGGACTCTCTCGTAATGTCATATTGAAGATGTGTGTTTTTTTTTTTTTTTTTTTGTTGAATCGTTGTTTTCACATCTATATTGTATCATGCATTAGAACTCTAGTTTAGGGGAGATTGTTTGTTCAGAGACTGATTTAATTGAAGTTAACTTACTTAGATGGGGTAAGTACTGGGAAAGTGATCCTTTCTTGGCAGAAACTCGCGATCCTTTCTTGAACCCCGTGACAGTCCATCAAATAATGAAGCAGTAAATACATTTGGTACTATTATTTAATAGCATTTTATGATATTAATATTTAAGTTATTGATCTAGCATTTTAAATAGGCTAATTAAAGCGGAAAATCACCAAAGTGACATCTTTCGTGTAGATTAGTCTGTTCGGGGTGTTAGATATTTGTGTGTATGTGATTCATGCGGGTATTGACTGGCCCAAAGGAAAGTTAATATTTGGTCAAATTGCATACATACTTGTGGTGATAAATATGTGATGATTATAAAGGTAACTTAATGTGAATAATAAATCAATCCAAAGATAGATTCATTATTTGACATAACTTATTATCAATGTTTGATCACTACAACAAGAGTACCACTTACATTTAATATTACTGTCCAAAGACTTGATATTAAAGTTGTGCTAGGTATCTTGAAATGTCATAATTTGTTTTTAAATTTAAAGATTATGTGTTTAATTGCTTATTTTATGTGAACATGATGGTTTATTTGATTCATTTTATTTTGTTCTCTATTCAGCTTTTATATCAACTACTTCTATATCTGCCAACATCAATAATGTCCCTATGTTAAATGGAACTAATTTTAAGGACTGGAAAGAGAATATGATGATTCTCTTAGGCTGCATGGATATAGATTTAGCCTTGAGAATGCCCAAACCCGATGAACTCAATGAGGATAGTACTCAAGAGGATGAGGTTTATTGGGGTAAGTGGGAACGTTCAAATAGGCTAAGTCTTATGATCATGAAGCGCGGCATTCCAGAAGCTTTCAGGGGTGCGGTAACCAATGAGGTTACTAATGCCAGTGACTTCCTTGCAGAAATTCAGAAACGTTTTGCCAAAAACGATAAGGCTGAAACGAGCACGCTTTTAGCAAGCTTGATTTCAATGAAGTACAAAAGCAAGGGTAATGTTCGGGAGTACATCATGGATATGTCTCATCTTGCTTCAAAACTTAAGGCTTTGAAACTCGAGTTATCTGATGATTTCCTCATGCATTTGGTTCTCATCTCTCTTCCTGCACAATTTAATCAATTCAAGGTCAGTTATAACTGTCAAAAGGATAAATGGACTCTTAATGAGCTCATTTCATTTTGTGTGCAAGAGGAAGAGAGATTGAAGCAAGACAAGACCGAAAGTGCTCATCTGGCTAGCACTTCCAAGGATAAGGGCAAACGAAAGAATAAGGATAATAAGGTTGCTGCTTCTAAGGGTCCAGAACAAAAGAAACAGAAAGTTGAGGTAACATGTTTCTTCTGTAATAAGCCTGGACATACTAAGAAGGAATGTACCAAGTATGCTGCTTGGCGTGTTAAGAAAGGTATATTTCTTACTTTGGTCTGTTCTGAAGTTAATTTAGCTTCAGTATCTAGAAACACATGGTGGTTAGATTCTGGTGCTACTACTCACATTTGTGTAGTTAGCAGCTACTTTATTGGCAGAACGATCAAGGGGTTTTAAATTTTATGATCCTGCTATTAGGTCAATTTTTGAGACGGGAACTGCAACATTTTTTGAGGATGTTGAGTTTGGGGGGAGAAATCAGGCTAGGAATATTGTCTTTGAGGAGGAAGAGGGATCTACTATTGCTTTTGATAATGTACAGGTTTCACTACCTATCATTGATCAAGAAGTAAACTTGGATCCTCAACCAAACAGACAATATTGTTCAACCCTTAATTGTTCAACCCATTGCAAATGAGGACATTACTCCTGAAGAACAAACTCAACAACCTCAAGAAAATATGCCATTAAGGAGATCCACTAGAGAGAGGAGAAGTGCAATTTCGGACGATTATATCGTATATCTCCAGGAACGTGAGGTAGAAAGTGGAATGATGGAAGATGATCCAATCAACTTCCAGCAAGCCATGAAAAGTTCCAACTCTCAGAAATGGATTGAAGCCTTGAATGAAGAGTACAAATCTATGCAAGACAATAAAGTTTGGGAACTTGTCCCATTACCAGTTGGTACGAATCCCATTGGTTGTAAATGGATATTTAAAACCAAGCGGGATTCAAATGGTAATGTAGAAAGATATAAAGCACGTCTTGTAGCTAAAGGATTTACTCAAAAAGAAGGAATTGACTTCAAAGAGACCTTCTCTCCAGTTTCTACGAAGGACTCTTTCAGGATAATCATGGCACTAGTTGCACATTATGATCTTGAGTTACATCAAATGGATGTTAAAACAACGTTTCTCAATGGTGACATTGATGAAACAATTTATATGGTACAACCAGAAAATTTTGTGTCCGAAGACTCAAAGAATATGGTTTGTAAATTAACTAAATCCATTTATGGGCTCAAGCAAGCTTCTCGTCAGTGGTACTTCAAGTTTCATCAAATTGTTGTCTCATGTGGTTTTGAGGCAAATCTTATGGATGAATGTGTGTATCACAAATTCAGTGGGAGTAAGTATATTTTCCTGGTTTTATATGTCGATGACATATTGCTAGCCACAAATGATATTAGCATATTGCACGACACCAAGAGATTTTTATCAAAACATTTTGAGATGAAAGATCTTGGTGATGCCTCCTTTGTCTTAGGAATCCAGATACACCGAGATCGTTCTAGGGGTATTTTAGGATTGTCACAAAGGACCTATATTGATAAAGTCCTCAAAAGGTATGGCATGCAAAATAGCAAACCAGGTGATACCCCTGTCGCTAAAGGAGACAAATTCAGTCTTAATCAATGCCCTAAAAATAGTTTAGAAAGTCAAGAAATGCAGAAGATTCCTTACGCTTTGGCTGTGGGGAGTCTAATGTATGCTCAGGTATGTACACGTCCGGATATTGCGTACATTGTTGGCATGATAGGCAGATATCTAAGTAACCCTGGAATGGATCATTGGAGAGCAGCCAAGAGGGTTATGAGATATTTACAGAGAACAAAAGAGTACATGCTTACATATAGGAGATCGGATCAGTTAGAGATCATTGGGTATTCCGACTCCGACTTTGCTGGATGCCAAGACAGCAGAAGATCCACATCAGGCTATATTTATCTGTTGGCTGGTGGAGCAATTTCATGGAGGTCTGCCAAACAGACACTCATAACTTCATCCACCATGGAAGCAGAGTTTGTAGCATGTTATGGGGCATCCAATCAAGGAATATGGCTACGAAATTTTGTCACTGGGCTGCGTGTTCTGGATGGTATTGAAAGACCACTGAAGATATTTTGTGACAATAAATCAGCAGTTTTATATTCCAATAACAACAGGAGTTCTACAAAATCAAAATACATTGATATCAAGTTCCTATTTGTAAAAGAAAAAGTACAGAGTGGACAGATATCCATAGAGCATATTGGAACAAACTCCATGATAGCGGATCCACTTACAAAGGGATTACCACCCAAGGTCTTTCATGAGCACACTGCTCATATGGGTGTTGTCTCATTTGAGGATATCCAAATTTAGTGGGAGTTTATATTATTCATTGTATATTGCTCTATGTTATGTTTAGACTTTATCTATACATTTGGATTGTGTTCTGCAGAAATAAAGTATTCATTTTATTGCACTCTGTTAAATTATGCTAAAGATTTGATCTTAATAAAGTTAAGTAGGACCAGTTGGAAATAGGCATGAATAGATCACATTGCATGTAATTTCCATGCTATGCACTCATGATTGATCTATGTCATTTAGCTGTGCAGATATATGTGACCATTGATTGGTCTAGTAACGATTGATGTAACAAAGGCCACCTTGATCCTATGTCAGTATAGTTAATGGACGAGATTGTTCGGATATACCCTAAGGACATGATAGCAAATTTTGAGCTCATAAGGTTAAGCACATTTATTTGATTACATATGCATGTGGCCCAGTGGGAGATTGTTAGAATAATTTTTTGTAATTAATCTATAATTTGGGCCACACATGTAAATAATTAAAATGTGTGTGCTATCATTTAATTAAGCCTAAATATAGTGATCTAATTAATAATTAATTAATTGGCTTAAGGGTATAATTGTCATGAGATTATTGTGTAGATACCATTAGATAATTATTATTTCTATGAGGGGCGGAAATATAATTGTGATAAAATTAAAACTGCTCTAGCGGTTATTGTGAACTGCCCTAGCGGTTTATAAATAGGGTTATGGTCCCCATTCTACCATTACGTATTCCAATTTCTGAAAATCCTCTCACGCAAAAGTTGACACAGAATCTAGTGGCTAGAATTGGAAGATCATCTCAAAGGGTTCTCTTCCTGTAAGGTTTCTCCTTCAATGGATTCAGGTATGCTTCCGCTATTAATTTTCTACTCATTGTTTTAATCAGAAGATTCGAGTATATATAAATTAGGGTTTTCATTTTGTTTGATTATTAACAGAAGTAAGCCTTTCCAAGAGTTGACAGTTGAGACCCTGGGTATCTCGCCAGAAACAAGAAACTTGCTGTCCGCCTCTTTGTGGGGACCGATAACTGTTCCCATTATTAGTTTTGGGTGAAGAGGGACTCGATGGCTACTTCCTTTGAGAAGCCCACAAATCTTTTTTATAAAGGAGAAATGCAAATTGAACTATCCTTGTAAGAATTTACCCATAGAAATCAGATGCTTACAGTTTAAAAAGACTAAATGTACTCTAGGCGGCTGTAGTTGCTTGTTTTTTATGGTTTTTTATTTGGGAAAGATTGTGCAGAGATACAATGGACCTGATATTTTTCAAGATATTAACAGTAATACTAGACTGAAAGCGACCACTTTTCTTACAATGATGGAAACGTTAGAACTACCATTCTCGTTACATTGACATGAATACCGACGATGAACATTTTGCTTACCATGATCGAAAGGCAATGAATCTGCGCACACCATTGCCAACTATAAAACTTTGACCTCTTTATGCGTTGCGAAAAGCTTCTCAATACTTTTTCAAATAATACGTAACCGTTGATACCCATGCATATTAAGCACGTGCTCAATTTACCACGACGTTAGCTGCCAAAAGCTAAGCATCTAGCTGCCTAACATTAAACCAGGCGGCTCAATGCTTAGGATCAGTTGAATCTGGAGATTCAGATTCTAAGCATTGAGCCACCGCATTTAATATTGGGCAGCTCCATGCTTAGCTTTCACCTTATTTAGGCACATATAGACACATATGTTTATGTTTAAATGTAAGTGCGTACCTTTTTAGATTCCAACATGAACTTTATGTACAATGACTTGATCTATTTTCCGAAACGGGGTAGCATTTCTGACTGATTTTTTATGCTATAAATGTTGGAATATCCATCTTCACCATATCCATAATTTTAATATGAAAGCTTGCACTTATTTTAAGTGCACGTAAATGAGTCCAAGAAGCTTAGGTCACAAATAAATAAAGGTGTATATTTGTAAATAAATAACATAATTATTATATCTTCAAATATCTAAGTTCTTAGATCTTCATAGTTACCTCTTGTAATGTCCTTCCTATTATGTTATAAAAATTCATAATTCCATGTTCGAAATGATCTTTGAAATCATATTGAGTGAATTCCCTATTTTGTTAGATGTATTCATTAGTAGTTTCAATTATATGACTTAAGATTTATTATTTGAACCTAATCCTAAGTTATGTGTAAATCAATGATTATATGAAAGATGCGTCAACTCTTCTATACATTTTTTTTCTTTAATTGCCCACCAATATATGAAAGATACATTATTGAAAAGTGGAATTGTCATTAGTTACATTTGACATTTAAGAATGTCTAACATTGTAAATGTTAGATTTGGACTTTATCTCTTTCATATGGTAATCAAAATTGTTACATTATGGTGAACTTTATTTCTATAACTTGGTTTATTGTTGTTAAGACTTGTGTGAAATCAATAAAGTAAAATGTGTTTAAGAAACTCACATTTTATTTGTAATATTTTTTATTACTGTGTTTAACTTAAAGAGACAAAGCTCAAAAGGAACTTTGTTCATTCAAAATTGAAGCAGTTGTATGATGTAACAACTATTGATCAAATTCTTGTTATTGAACTCTTTGATATGGTTGTGGACAAATCTTCCTTTCTCCATACTACAATTTTACATTGCAACTTCCTGTTTATTATTCTCACATATCATAGATTAAAGGGATAGTGCACGGTAATGCTACCCAATTATGACATTTTAGTTGCAATGGAAATTTGGGAAAACAAAATCTGACCACTAAAAATAAATATTAGAGGTACCCACACAACATTTTAGAATACGGTGTAAAACATTAAAAACGTAGACAATCTAACTACCTTCTTGAATATACAACATTTATTTATTGAAAATGATTATAAATCCAAGAAAATAGTGTTCTCCTAATATTGGTATGTTATTTTTTTTCAAAACATAATGCATATGTTCACGTTAGGCCTCGGTTTTGGTATGTAAACATTAAAAAATTTCGGAAAATAATTTGCAAAGTTGTAGTTAATAAGTGGTTCTTGTGTGGTCCACTATTTTTCCATAATTTTTAATGTTGATTTTATATATATTTTTAAATTAAGAAAGTCGGTGAATCTCTGGAATGAGATAGTGGAGTGTTAGGTGCTGCTACAACGGTCTTAATACAATCAATGGACATTTTTTTTAGTGTGTAGGTCTTTGTCTTTACTTGTGCAGGTTTCAAAATAGGTGAACCAATAAAAAGTTACAAAAAGAATAAGAGACCTAGATATTTTTTAGAAATTTGACATATATGACCAAATAAAAATGAATAAAAAATATAAAACAATGTTGTTTATATATCTATATATATATATTTGAAATATGCACACAAAAGTCTATAACTGTGTGCAATTTTATTAGCAACAAATGCATAGATCATATGTATATTCAAGGTTGAAAACAAGGAAATAAAAAATGGATGTAATTTGTTAGTTGTGGGCCCAACCCACACGTTTGATAATCCGAACCTAAAACCAAAGTGGACAACTCATCCACCAACATGTAATTGGAAAAACACATTTGTGCCAAAAAAAAGTTTAAATTAAAAACATGCACACATTTATAGCGTGTGCGCATTTCTTTTTGAAAAGTAACGCGCACATAATATTCTTTCTTATCTTTTCATTCCTTCTCTTTTATCTCTTTCTTTAAATCTCTAACCCTACCTCTCCCCACCATTCTCCCTAACCTCCCTCCTCTCTAACCCCTTGCTCTATCTCCTTCTCTCTATCTAACCCCTATCCTCCTCCCCCCAACCACTAACCACCCCATCTATCTCATCCCCCTACCCCTAATATCATCACCTCTCTCTTTATGTCTCCTCATCCCCCCCCTAACCCTCAACTATGTCTCTCTCTTATCCTACCCCTACCCCCTATTTCCCCCTCCTCTTTCTCTCTCAACCCTCCTCCTCCACAAACCCTTAACCCCCTTTATTCCTCTCTCGAGCGCTTTCTCACAACCCTCCTCCTCCCAAAACCCTTAACCCTCTTGATATATCTCTCTATTCCAGACCCCCCCCCCTACCCCTACCCGTAATCACCCCTCCTATCTCTCTCTACCCCCAACATCCCCACTCCTCAACCACCCATACTCCAACTCCTCCCCTACCCTTAACTACCCACCTCTCCTTTTATCTTGATCTCTCTCCTATTCCTACCACTAATAACACCCCTTTCTCTCTCTCTTTCTCTCTAAACCCCTAGGCCCCTAGTCTCTCTGCCCCCCCTCCCCCCTACCCATAACTCCCTACCACTAACCACCACACCTAATCTCTCTCTCTCTCTCTCTCCGTAACCTCCCAAGGCATGCAAGAATCACAAATGGGGAAACATAAAAAATTTAGGTTTCTAATTCCAAAAATAGTTATCAAAGATAAAATCAAAAGACATCAAAATTATGAACATTTATAAAACAGATTATTTGAAATCTAAATTTTTTCTCATATAATATTATAAAGGTGTGTCAAGACCATGCTATTGTTCATAGCTAAGTACGAAGGCCAATATTCATGCATGGCAATGGAAAAATGAATTAATAAATAGCTCTACACAACCTCTTTTCTATAATGAAATTTTTTCCAATTTATGTTTTAAAAAAAAAGAAAAAAGAAGACCGATGAACATAGGATTTAGAATAATTAAAAGCTACACAATAGATTTATAATAAGATAACCAAATAATATTAAGGTTAACCTAATTATTAGAAAAAAATTTATTGTAAAATATATCATGTATCTACATACAGAAGCAAGAACCAAAATATAGAGTACCACGTATTTTTGTAATGTTTTGTTATATCTATTTGCGGAACATCCATCATGCTACGAGAAACTACTAAACTTGATTCGGCATCCATACCTTCTCATCTTATATATACCTTTTCATCTTATATAATATATGAAATAATATTAAAATTGTTTTGAGGATTTCCACGAATACTTCAATTCTCTCTTATACCTGAGTTGGTGTCTATCCCTTTCCAATAATGTTATATTTCATTTTATGAGCGGTATAAAGTGTTAATTAATATTGATAAAGATTATGTATTTGTAATTTCCACAAGTACTTTAGTTAGGTTTTTTATTATTTCTAAATAATCTCAATTTCAGTTCAAAATATTATTTAATATTGATAAAAATTATGTATTTGTAATTTTCACAAAGTACTTTTAGTGAGATTCTTTTTTATTTCGAAATGTTCCCAATCTCAATTCAAAATGATAGATTTGAGTTTCACATTTTATATATTTCATAGTAATAACGAATAAAATATTTGTGGTTTGATCTAAATACATATTTTTTTTAATTTAAAAAACCTATAACAATATAACAAAAACGAATGTTAAATTAATATGATTTTTTTTTACCATCTTCAACATAAAGAAGATTTCCATTTGTGTTCTTCAACATAAAGAAGATTTCCATTTGTGTTCTTCAACATAAGAAGATTTCCATTTGTGTTTATTAACTCTGGTTTGTTCTAATTTAATCAAGTTCATTTCATTAGATTTTCAAAATATACACCAAAGACATTTCATTATTTGGAAAGTAGAATAAGATATACACCCATAGACATTACCCATCTCGTCTAAAAAATGACGAGTTTGTAAGAGCGCTTCTTTAGTAGAGTCGATAGTGTATGACATGATAAAATAAGACACTACCATGGATCTGGTCTAAAAAATGATGGGTTTTTCAAGATTGCTTCTTTTGTAGAGTTAATAGTGTATGACATGATAACATGTTGATATCTTTTAAACAATTTATTCATTTTTTCAACGTGGTTTTACTTTATTAAATTTATACATATTCTATAAAACTATTTCAATGCAAATGGATTTAAATATATTTTAAATTGTTATTCATTTTAATATCATGATCGATGTTGAAATTTAATGGTGAAGTGCATTTTTATTTTTACACGTCATTAATATCTATATCCCAAGCCCATCCACACACACACACACACACACACACACACACACATATATAATATGGAAATTTTGATTTTTGTCATGGTCTCATGTCTCCCTTTGTTAGGTACAAACTTGACTTGGTCATGGTGTTTTGGGCCCATGATAATGGCCCATTGTATTGCTTGTGAAGAAACATATTTAAAGGTTTACACCATAAACCTTCTTTGTCATTTTGTGTGTTTGTTTAATCATTATATGTTTATTATGTTTTTTTGTTTATTATATTTTTGTAAATTTTCTATTTTTATATAATATGAGGCAAGATATGAGAATTTAATGTTTAGGCCACATGTCCATTACATATGCATGCAACATGCAACATAATCCTTAAACAATGTAACAAAGTGAAACAGCCATTTCCAAATATATTTAAGCCAATATAATTCAACTCTGCAATGAATTCTTAATTAAATTATACTATTTTTTAATATCCCTATATGTCATTTGATATCTTAATTTTGTATATTATAATATAATATTATAGTTAAATATTAATATTAAGTCATATTTTCAATTAAATAATAATATTTTTGTAATACTTTGATTATACTATTGTAATTGAATATGATATTGGTATAGTATTATAATATAATATAATTAAATAATTAATTAACAAATATTAAATGATATTAATTTTTAATTAATATTTATATTATAATTAATTGATTAATACTATTTTATTGATATTTTTTTTTAATATATTTATATACTATTATATTAATTTTATTTACTAAAGTATAATAAAATAAAGTATGATAATTAAATGATATTATTGTAATTTTTTATTTTTATTTTTTTGCCAGGGGAATCGGTAACTGAAGATTGGGCGTACTCGCATGACATGCGGTCCATGGATCCAATCCCGCTACCACTATACCCCTAGGTGCCCCACACACACACCTCGCAAGCATGGGACACGGGTAAAGCCGAGTGTGATTTGAACTTGTGGCCTCCAACTTACAACATGTGACTTCATATCAAGTGAACCGCCAATGACCCAGACTAGTGCGGGCCTATGATATTATTGTAATTAATTATTATATTATAATTAATTAAATAATGTTATTTTATTAATACTATTTAGTGTAGTTTAAAATTTTGACGATTTCAAACAGAAAATTCAGATTTTTTCCGCATGATTTTGAAAAAAATGGGCAGAAATTTTTAAAAATCATGGTTACAACTGTCAAACTCTGAAATTATGGGTCCCACGAGGGTTTTTGATGGTGTTGAATTTGTTTCTACCATAAAAAACGCCATTAAAACACAGTTAAATTCAAATTTTGCAAAATAAAAAATGTTAGATGAAAAGACCCCTTCCAATCGGGGAATATTTAGACCACTTCATACTATTTATTTAAATGATATTATTATAATAATATATTATTATACTATAATTAATTTTAAACAATATTAATTTATTAATGTTGTGGAGATATGCCTATCTAGCATATTAATATTATTAATATGTTTGTTGCTAGTAATAAAATAACAATTTTGTAACGAAGGTTATTAACATTAGCATTGAATATTATTTATCTTTAAATTTGGTCAAAGATTAATTTTCATGCCCAATTGACATTTACAATGCTTGTACCACAAAGAATCATAAGCAAGTGCAACACACTTGGACAACTTCGACTTATTTGTGATTCTTTGGTTGCTCTCCACCGGGTAGAGCTCCATGGCAAGATGCACAACATGTTCCTCCTCATATGTGGCTTTCAAGGTAACAATGTTGGGAATCTTGGGATGGTGAGGAAAATTGTTGAACATTATAGCTACTAATTCTCACCTCACATATTCAGTATCTATTTTTGTTCTAACCTTCATGGAAATAGACTTGCAAGCTAGGATCTCTTTGGTCTCCTTGTCAATACAAAGGTAACTAATGTCGAATTCACTCCTGTCGAGTTATCTTTTGATCACATGGATTATCATGAATGTTGGGCTTAATGGTCGCTCCTTTCATAGCAGAAACTAGGGGTGTTCCAACTTGGTTAAAGTCTTGAAAAAGAAGATTCGATCTATGTTCGTTTCGCATGTTCTTGTATCCCGTGCCAAATACACAACATCTCCCCCTTTATTTTCCACCACAAACGTTGCAGTTTCAAATCCCTATTGAGACAGAGCTTGGTTAACCTTTCACTCCATTCATTTCTTTACTAGTAAGTGAGTTGGAGAGTATCCAAACTCTGCTACATGCCATGAAACTCGAAATTTCAAAAACATTACAAGGAAATGAAATCCCTATGTTTCATTCGATCCCTTGATTTTCTCAATTCACCATTGAGTGCTAGCTTTATGGAAGGACTTCAAACCCTAGCAATAGAGCTTGAATGACTAGGGTACAGATGTTTATGAATTTCACCGAGTCGTTATCTCAGTTTGCTGGTGGTTTTGAGTCAATGAGGTTACTGATTGGAAATTAAATCCTTCGCTTACTTTGCTATGTCCTTGACCAAGTTTTAAGTGCTTAACCAAAAAATTTGAGCATTGAAGCTAAATTGATGGAACTTGCCTACAAAAATTGGTTGTGGGAGGCTGTACGTATAGATAGCTAGTTAAACAAGAACAAATACAAATGATATGAAGAGAACATGGCTAAGGTTACACATCTCGTTTCTTTCGCAAGGGTTTTAAAGACCTTTTTGAAAGTTTTGTGTTGCTTAATTATTCTCCATGTAGATCCCGAGCACTTTTTTCCTCTAAATTTTTATCACAAATACTTTGGTTTTTTCTCTATCTAACCATATTGGTCTTGAACTATAATTAATCCAAAATGATGCCATATGAGCCACAATGTTCCAAAATATCTAGTCCTAATGTATTTTAGTGTATTTTTCCTTGGGATCAAAGTTAAACATTGATGTGACTTAAAACCATCATAAATCCATCCTAAACCCTAATCTATCAAACACCAAAAACAATCCATTTTCTTGAGGTATAATTTGTTTTAATCTTAAATTTTTACACTTTTACAAATTAAAAAAAATTACACCTTATATTTCATCGATTTCTCTACATAACCATCCACATCCTAATCCCTCCCATAGAGTGATTGAGTAGATCTTATCCTAAAAAAGACTTCGTCTTAAATTTGTAATAAGAAAAACATCTTCATAATTTCAAGGGGAGGTCTTATCCTCAAAAGGACTTCGTCTTTAATTTGTAATAAGAGAAACATCTTCATAATCTCAAATAGAATTAATATAAAGGCAGAATATAAATATTATAATAAATATATTACTTGATAAATGTGGACCTTCCTTTTGTAGTGCGTGACAACCCATGTCCATATTCATTCATCTACGGTTCAAGTTGCGTGTCAATATATTTTTTTGCATAGAAAAATTCAACTTACTATTAATATGCGAAATAGTAAATAAGTCCAGTTGTCAGATCATACAAATTCACACATACCCTGTCAGATAGAGGACCAGGGAGTAACCAATCAAAGTGACAGTATAGTCTCAACAACTATATCAGAATAGTCCAAAAATAATAGAGCCATATGTCCCTAAATCAACCACAAGACAAAACAGGAATTCATCTTGTAGTAGAAACAGTGGCCAAAGGTCACCTGAGCAAATATATATAGTCCAAAATAAATTATAAGTCTCATGTACAGTCATCCTCAACTGCCAGTCACCAAATGCATCAAATACAAGTAACCATCTATGCTATAAATATCGAATAGCCTCAATAAGAGGCTGAAATAAATACTGCAAAAGGAAAGTGTGTATGGATAAGCGCCCAACAAGTAGTTGGACCCAGTACATTTCAAGGATCTGCACATAGAACTATTAGTCAAATAAGTTTAACAGTCCGCAAAATACTGAAAAGAAAAAACAAAATGAGTATAAATAATAAAGACTAGAAGCATCATGTCCAATGTAAATGATAAGAGCCATGAGTAAAAAGTATATCCTCCCGCCACTCCTGCCACATGATGACCCCATCTTGAGAGTTAAGAGCCCGCTTTGATAGCATATCCGCCTCCATATTAACCTCTCTGAATACATGTTCAAAATGTATATGTTCAAATTCTAGAATAAGCTTTCGAGCCGCCTCCATCCAGTGAGAAAGAAGAAGTACATTGAGTGATGTATTGCCTCTAGCCCAAGAGATAATAGATAATGAATCACCCAATACTACAAGAGATGTGATCTTTCTCAATCGGGCACAAAACAGTAAGAGCCAAAGGGCACATAATTCGCTCCTTGTATTGGTTCCAATACCCAAATTTAGCCAGATATGAATAGAGACATTGTTGGAAATGTGAATTATTGCGCCCGCTCCACCTTTCCCATTCCGTCCCACAGTAGCCCCATCAAAGAATCCACATGGGAATATCAGCACCGGAGGTGCTAACCGGTATTTTTGATTTAGGTTATCCCTGCCACCGACAGCTCCATGGATAGAGATAAATTCTTTGTGTGCCGCAAGAGTTTTATAACATATCCCATCACATAAAGGAGTCATGTTTTAAAAAATAAGAGAGTTTCGAGTGTTCCATACCTCCCAGATCATATAGTATGGAAGTTCTGTACAACCAGCATAAACTCGGGACCATGCATCGAGACAATCACATAGTGAATGATGGCGCCAACGGAATTGCACTCTAGATTTGTATGCAATTTGTTTCCAAAGATCCTGTATGAATTGATAGGAAGTGAATAGGTGATCAACTAATTCCTCCTGTGAGCAACATAGGGAGCACCATCCCGGGCCACAGAACCCATGATGACAGAGATTGTCCCAAGTTAGTATCTTATTACACAACGCTAACCAGACAAAACATTTTATCTTGAGGGGTAGGACAAGTTTCTAGATAGTTTTATCCCACCAATGAACCACAGTTTGAGTCTCAGCAAACATTGCATCGTATGCCAATTTAGCTGATACATTATCGCCAGACACATCCGACGACCAGACTAATCTGTCCACAGAGTCAGACAATTGAATATTTGATTGATATATCGGCCTAATATACTCATCCCATTCATTCCCCAGGGTACCCGATAAACCCAGCTGTGAAACCGAAATCCAGAGAGACCGCCCATCCTTATACCGACCAACCGCATGTGCCAAAGTATAAAATCCTTTAGCTCTGAGGTGAGTCCTTAATTCCAACATTAGGATATGACCTGATGATCCTCCCAAGATCGGATCCAACCCCAGTTTTATGTCACGACCATTGCCAGGCATCCAAGCAATCCAATGTGTAATAACCTTGAAGGATCCCATCAATCCATTCCAAATATTTGAGACCCCCGAAGTAGGAGGCCGGTTCAATCGCAGCCAGTTTGTAACAGTAATATTTTTCAGGTATTTAGCTCTGATAATCCTTCCCCAAATCTAATTATCGAAGAGGGCGCGCCATAGACTTTTTGCATGCAGAGCCATAACAAATAGTTCAAGATCCTTTATATTCCAACCCCCCAAATTCTAGGGCTAGGCCAAAACAGTCCATTTCATAAGGTGAAATTTCTCTTGGGCACCACCACCCGACCATAAAAATCTGAACAGCTTCCGCCGAATTAGACAGAGGATGGTTCTAGGGATTTTACACGGAGAAAACCAATAAACACCTCTAAGGTTCTGTAAGACGGCTTTTGCCAAAGTAAGCCTGCCACCCATGGATAAATGATGAAAGCTCCAGTGACTTATACGCATTTCAAACCGTCTAACAAGCCATGACCAATCATTTATCAGGTATTTAGTTGGCTTGATGAAAAAGCCAAGATATTTCGTTCCAGCATCGAGCTCCTTGAATTTTAAAGGCAGAACAGAACTTATCGAATGTTCCACATCAGCCAGCAGCGAATGTTTCAAAAAATGTGATTTTATATAGCTAATAATCATACCAGTAACCAGGCAAAAAAGGTCAAGAATCTTCTTGTATTGTATCCATTCTGCAAGAATACCCTTGCCAAACAACATAACATCATCCACAAATAGTGAATGTGTAACAGAAATATCTCTTGTAATCTTAATGCCAGCAATCAATCCCTCCCGTCGAGTCTTATATATGGATAGACTCATACCTTCAATGACCAGCAAAAAAAGAAGTGGCGATAGAGGACAACCCTGTCGGAGGCCCCGAGATGCCTTAAAGAAATTTGTATGGTGACCATTTATTAGTATAGCATAATTGACCGAGGTTATACAGGCCATAATCCATTTCATCACCTTCCAAGGCAGACCGATCTGGATTAGGATTAGTCTCAGGAAATTCCAGTCCACCCTATCATATGCTTTCACCAGATCCAATTGTAGTATGAGCGCTTCAATTCTCCTCTGTTTTATTGTATGAAAGATTTCTTGAGTCACTCCCACAGCATCATGAATCTAACGGCCCCGTAGGAACCCATACTACTCCATGGAAATGTGTCTAGAGAGTATTGGTTTGATCCTATCAGCAATGATCTTGGAAATAATCTTATAGACTAAATTGCAGAGAGCAATAGGCCTAAATTCGTTATAGTTATTCGGGTGGGATGTCTTCGGAATGAGTGCCAGGTAAGTAGAGTTTAATGCCCCAGAGACAGTGCCTAATTTCCGAGACTCATCCATAGCCAAACGGAGATCCTCCCCTATTATATCAAAGAAATGGAAGTTCCACCGACCACCCATCCGGTACAGGAGATTTATCTTTAGCAAAACCTCACAAAGTGTTCTCCACATCCCCCAGAGAAACATCCAGATAAATACTATCCCCCTCCACCTCATTAAACATCCGAGGGTATTCCATAATAACCTTAAACTGTTCTGCCAGTGTTGTATTTTTTGGGTCACAATAATATTCCTGGAAGTGACGAGCAGCCTCATTCATCAATTCCTCCTCCCCCTTGATCCGTCGACCTGTGTGATCATTCAGATCCCAAATAGAATTCTGCATCCTTCGAGAATCTGCAAATTGATGAAAAAATTTTGTATTCAGATCCCTAGCTTTGAGCCATATAGCTCGGCTCTTCAACCTCCATGTTTCCTCCTGCATAAGAAGAATTTTCATTTTTCGACACTCCATTGAAGAGAGTTTTGAAGTTTCCACTCGGCTTAGCCCAGAACCAACAGCTCTCTGCATCATAGATTCCATTTCCTTTTCAATCTCAGCAAGTTCCATACCCATCAAAGTTTTTTTATTTTTTTCCCACACTATAGTATAATCTTTGATTGCCTTGAGTTTCACCGCCAGCTTATCCATAGCAGATCTCTCCCCCGAAACATCCAATTGTAGCCATTTAGTTCTCACCCCCGTAGTGTATTCAACATCCGAAAACCATGAGGAGTTGAATTTGAAAGGGAAGGATTTGTGATGGGGCTCCTCATCAAATTGTAGAATTATAGGAAGATGATCACTGATTTTAATTTGTTGAATCCAGGACCTATACTTTTAAAAGCAATCCAGAAGTGATTCTGATATTAGGAACCGGTCAATGCGTTTCTGAATCAAATTTTCCTCCTTTCTACCATTTGACCAAGTTGGAGCCATTGGCCTCGGAGCCACATCAACCAAGGAGTATTTCATGAATAAATTACTGAAATAGGGACCCAGGGGATCCCGCCTAGCCAGACTGCCCCAAAAATCCTCATCTCCCCAAGTGAAATTTAAGTCCCCAGCAATAATTAAGTTCTCCAATTCCAGCAGATGTTCCGAGACAGCGAAGTCCCAGAAAGTCACCCGATTACAATAAGGTCCATAACAATTGATAATATTAATGTTATTTTCCACTCCCTTGATGTTCCCAAACAACAAAACACCTAGTGTAATATTAGATGGAATTAGTCTCAAAACTAACGGGTTCCAAGCCACTAGGAGACCACCAGAGAGACCAACAGCATCCACAGTGCAAACCATCCATCCCGACTTAATTTTGTTGAAAAAACTGCGGGCCTTCTCCTCGCATACCATAGGTTCCTGAAGAAGTACCAAATCAGGGTTGACAATTTGTAGCACTCATTTGAGGGCCAATTGTTTGGGTAGGCCCCCCATACCCCGGATATTCAGAGAGAAAAATATCATTTCTGAACCCTTGCAAGGGCTTTCATACCTCTAAGAGCCCGGGTATCAGAAGAGTTGGGGGAATCCACCTTGCACTAGCCATCCTCTATCCCCCCCAGAGTGACCTTCATGTTTTTCATGGCACTTCTCGTTTTCAAAGGAGAGAAATCCTGAGCTAGACCACCCCTATGTGCCCCCTTTCGAACACAAATGTCTCCAGTTGTTTCAAGTGGGAGAACAGAGATAGTATTGTTAATATCCCCATCCGAGACAGTATTCTTCGAACCCAGAAAACCTTCCAAATCCCCACCGATTGTCTCATTAATGCCCGCCATCCAGTTTCTGAAAAAAGTAGGTATGGGTGTCTTCTTCACCATATCTGAATATGATGGGATGAGTAGAACTTTCCCAGCTGGATCCGAAATTATATCGGGTCCCACTTTGAGACAATCAATCCCCGGCACATTCTCAGGAATCAGTCCACAGGTCCCCGTCCCCCCTACATCAGTGTCAAATGCAGTCCCACCAGGATTCATCTCGACATCCCCATGTAAAACATCCGGAGCAAGGAAAGGTAGTTCAGAATCAGTGGATACAATAACCGTCGGGGAAACAGAAGAAGGAAGCCCGAGAGATACAGAGATAACCGGAGAGGATTCGACAAGGACAAACAGCTCATTCTCGGATACAAGGTCATCATTCTTAGAAGTTTAATTTGAAGTATGTTCAGACCCGGAAAAATTTGTTGTCATATTATGTCGGCGGCTCATGTAATTTCCATTATTTCCATTGTTTAAATCTAAAGCATTAATAAATGAAATATCCAGCTCATTTAATGAATGAAAGAAGTTAGGATCCTGAGATTCCAACTTACAGAACAAGGCGGAGTCTGGAGCAGGTGGGTTGGGAACCTTGTTGGAGAAGCCATCTAAAGAGCCCGTCGCATCCATCTCAATATCGCTGCCATCATCCGAAGACCAGAATGGACCCCCATCTTTAAGTCGACCAAAAGAAGCTGGAGCCTTGCATTGCCGCCACAAGTGCCCCACCTCTTTGCAATTCGAGTATCGGAAAGGGATGCCCCAGTAGTGTATGATCTGCGCTAGCTTACGGCCGTGCCAATTTATGTGGAGCACATCAATAAGGCCCAGAGAGATATCTACCTCAACCAGTACCCGCCCCATCCATCGATCAAAACCATTGAGTTGTTCCTCATCAACATGTAGAAACCGACCAATACGATTACCAATGGCTTCAAAAGCCCCACGGTTCCACAGTGCCAGTGGGAGTCCAGGAAGGAGTACCCATAAATGTCGAAGACGAACCGAAGCAGATTCCGGGTCAAAATCAGTCTGCCATTTCTGAAGCATTAAACTACCTGTACCATAAAGCCACAGACCCTCCAAGATGAGAGAACAATGTGCCTCTTGCTCGAATTTAAAACCATACCAGCCACATGCCAAAGCGAAGATTTGTGGAGTGTATTTCAGTATGGGGTTCAACTCCTCCTCAACCCATTTGACAATGTCCCTACGGTTCATGGCATGATACAAAAATTTGCCCACTAGCACTGTCATGTTAAAAACCACAATTTCTTCAAGCCCAATATCTCTTCCAACCGTTAGCCAAGCCTCCCCAGGTCTGCTAAAATATTTTCCGTTCAGCCGTCTAGTCGCACGGGAGGAAGAGCCATTTCTTTCACCGTTGCTCCGACCAGGAAAACCCCTAGCACTGCCCACGGAAGGGTCTGAACCCGAGGCTTCAACAGGTGTCTTCACCACAGACAGATGTCCCTTAAGTGACTTGGCATGTGGCGCCACCTGTCGGCTACTAGGGTTTATTGCCCTTTTCCCCTTCAACTGATTTTTGAAGAAAGAGTCCGGTTTGAACAAACCGGCTTCTTCAATCATGAAGTCAGATACGTTCAGGTTGTTATCGATCAGTATTATGGGTTCCGGCAAGTTTTCCTCCATTCCGGCAACCAAAAGACACCACACCCACATAAATGCCGGTCGTCACGGGTTCAATTTCTCACTGCGATGGCAAAAACCCTGACAGATGTGTTAAAACAATGCCAATATCCACGGCCACAACAAAAGCACCTTTAAAAACCCGTGCAGTATCGGCCACAGCAAAGAGCACCTTTGAAAAGCCAGAACGGGTTCTTTAAATTAATAAACGGCCTGAAATTTCGGTGGTCCACACGCCGATATACCGGAGAAGTATGTATTCCAGTGGCCACGGGAGCAAACCACACTTAGCCGGCAACAACTCCTGTCAAATGTGTAGTCCACAGAGTCAAACCCACGGCAGTATCGGCAATAAAAAGGGTAACAGTTTGAAACCCAAAACGCCCATCAATTTAGTAATAAACCGTCAACAGATATTGTGGTCCTCATACCGCTGCCAACCGCACCGGGGAGAATAGAAACCAGTGATCAGTTAAGAGTATTTAACCCGCCTAGACCATGAAAGTAACCCCAATCAGCGTGCCACATTCAACGGCGACCCAAAAAACTCATTTTACTGTTTTGAAACGGCATTCCCATAGCTAATCCAGATGGCCACAGTGAAGTTCTTCAATCCACGCCCGTAGAAAACGGGCAGAAACCCTCGTCTTTGAGACTTCACTTTCCCTTCACTTTCCCTCCCTGAGACTTTTAGTTGTCAATATATATAACATAATAATAATAAAAATATATTACTTAGAAATGCAGGGCCTTATTTTCGGAGTGCGTGACAACCTCAACCTCCCTGTGATTGTGCATGTTTCAAAATTGTGTAAACAGAGCTATGTGATATGTATTCACATATTGATTCATTCAACGTTGGCGAGTCGACCAAATAAATTAATAATAAAATATGTCCGTTATAATAAAATATTAATTAATATTTTGCTATATTTAAACCTTTCAGTGGCATTTACCAAAATTATCACATATGACTTCAAACTTTCAAGGTTTTTAAGCGGGCAATCGTATTACCTTATCATGAATGTAAGTGTATAATTGATAACGAGAATGGTAGGTCTGACTGTGATCATTGACTCAAGATGATTCCGAAAATAGTAAGTTTGAGTTGATCCGATTAATCCATTCCCTATATATATTACTGAGTAACCAAGTAACAATTACTTCGTCTTTGTCTCTCGATTACTTCTTCTTTGTCTCACGATTCTATCTCCACAATTGTTTCCAAGGACTGCAAAAACCGTAAGAAAGCAATCAAGAATTTGTTTCCAAGGACTGCAAGCAGCATCTGAAATCTAATTGTTAACTCTGACATATAAGATGGTTCGATTTGCATTTCCCCTTTATACAAAGGATTTGTGGGCTTCTCACATGAAGTATCCATTGAATTCCCCTTCCCCAAGAATAAATAATGGAGATGGTGATCCTCCATTACAAGGAGGACGACCACAAGTTGCTTCTTTATGGCGAGATATCCAGGGTCTCAACTCTTGGAAAGGATTACTTGATCCCATCAATCCAATTCTCAAAGCCGAGATTCTCAGATACGGTGAATTTGCTCAGCTTTGCTACGATGCGTTCGATGACAGAGACTATTCTCAATATTATGGAACCTGTAAGCACAGTAAACGCTCTCTGTTTCACAAAATGGGTTTCCCTCATTCCGGTTATCAAGTAACCAAATATATCTACGCAAATACTGGTGCTTTACGATCCTCGTTTGGCGAAAAAGCAATAGACGAAGGTGTTTGGATAGGTTTTATTGCCGTTTGTACCGATCCAATTGAGATAGAGAGACTGGGACGACGGGACATAGTCATTGCTTGGCGAGGAACGAGAACGGCGCAAGAATGGATCCAAAATTTCAAAGATATATTAGTTCCACTTCCCCCCACACTAGATCATGTCAATGAACAAAAAATTCCAGATCCAAACGTCCGAATAGAAAAGGGATTTCTGTCTTGTTATACTTCCACAGATGAAGGTTCTAAAAAATGCAGTCGAAGCGCCAGGAATATTGTATTAGGCGAGATAACACGTCTGCTGAAAGAATACAAGGACGAGAGGTTGAGTATAACATTGACAGGACACAGCTTAGGAGCTGCGCTTGCAACGTTAAGTGCATATGATGTCAAACAGACGGTGAACAGGCAGAATATGTCTATACCTACCCCCGTCACAGTGTTTGCCTTCGCCTCTCCCCGCGTAGGAAACGCAACATTCGCCCAACGTATGGAGGAGATTGGCGTCAATGTTCTGAGGTTGGTGAACAAGAACGATGTGGTTCCTAGCGTCCCCGGGCTTTTAATAAACGAGAGCATGGGATGGCTCAGCAAAGTACTCAATTGGCTTCCGTGGACATATTATCATGTGGGCATCCAGCTTTCTCTGCAAAACGAGAACTCCCCTTTCTTGAAGCCCACTCATAACCTGTCTGACTTTCATAATTTAGAAGTTTATCTCCATTTACTGGATGGGTATGTTGGGGAGAACAAGTCCTTCAAATCTTCAGGCAGAGATCCAGCTCTTGTCAACAAGAGCTGCAATTTATTGATTGGTAACCTTCATATCCCATCCCAGTGGTGGCATGAAGCAAATAAAGGCCTAGTCAAAACTGCAAATGGCAAATGGACATGGCCTGCTAGATCTCCAAGATCTCCCGATGCAGACTATGATCCCCATCAGATGTCATAAATTCTTATTGATTATTCTCGCAAGTTTTCGTAATGGAATGTAAAACTTTACTATTCAAATTAAACTGGAATCTATGATTAGCTCAGTCCATTGGACACTTTATTATGAATTTTGTATTTAGGAAGTGTGATGCCTGCGCTAAACTGTTTAATTGAATATTAGATTATGCCGACAGTTTGGGAGTTTTGAGTTGTCATCCTCTGGAGGCTCTTGGCCTAAAAAACCTGCAGCCTACAGCTAGGTAGGAAACAAATTCTGTTCTCTTTCAAAAGACATGTAGAAACCCTTGTAGGAACATATATTTTTTTGTTTCAGAGAAATTGCTGGCAAGTACGCTGCTGAGGTGAGAGGCCTAGTTTTAAGGCTGCTGGCTGGGATATCTGAAGCTCTGGGGCTGGATTCTGATTACATGAACAGAACTTTCGGAAGACACTCCCAAGTGATGCTTACAAATTACTATCCATCATGCCCAGAACCAGATATCAAGTTTGGTTTGCCACGCCATTCTGATCCAGATGGCATCACTGTTTTAATTCAAGGCGATGTAAGTGGCCTGCAAGTACTCAAAAATGGAAATTGGGTTTCTTTAGAACCCTTAGCTAATGCCTTTGTTGTCCATCTGGCAGATCAACTGCAGGTTAGAAGAAGCACAAAACCCCACCAATACAATACAGATTTCCTATTTTCTGTACATCTCGATTGTATTAATACTGATTTGATTTTCTTTTGTGGGTGTTTGATTTGAATATATATAAATAGGTTGTGAGCAATGGGAGATTTAGGAGTGTTGAGCACCGAGCAGTAACAAACGCCACAACTGCACGAATATCAATTCCTACGTTCTATGGCCCTTCAAACGATGCCTTCATTGCTCCGGCGCCCTCCATGGTTGACGAAGAGCATCCACTTCTGTACAGAGGATATAAGTTTGAAGAATTCATAGGAGTTCTCTGGAGCCAAGGATTAAAGAACAAGACTGTGTTGGATCAGTTCAAGATCGAAAATACATAGAATGGTTCTCGTATTTCGTTGCGTACTCCCTAATGGGCAGACGTATAGCATAGATATCCATGAAGATCCAATCCCTTCAAAGTGATTTCTCTGGAAATTTTTATAAATTTAAATATTGGGCAATGAATATCACTTTGATCTTGTTGTTCTCTGTATCTGTATTTACACTTGAATTATTGTTACTATGATTTGAAATATGATTACTCAAAGTATATTGTTTACATAATCCATGGAAATTGAAACCTGAACCCTTTTCAAATTTCCAAAGAATTCAATCCATTGACTTGCGATGGCCACCGAGAAATTTATACCAATTAATGAAATATTTGGCCAAATCAAAGCATTTTAGCTCTCACAGTTCATTTCTTTTCATTCCTGGTTCTTCGATTTATGTCTCTTCTTTGGTGAGTTGTTGAACACCAATCAACAACCTTTAAAATTTAATTTAAATTAAAATAGAAAACGTATATATTTCGTTAATTATTAAAATCATTTATGGCTATCCTCATTTTGGAAAGAATCTTGGATTGGGTGTCAGCACGTGAATGGAAGGAATCTTTGTTGCATTATCCGGTTGAATTGGGTTTTGGCATGTGATTTGGTGTTGCAGGAAGTTCAATCATGGTAAAGCGCCCATAGGTCAATCATGGTAAAGGGATTTTTGCTCGGGATTGATGCCATTTCCTTTGCTTGCCCCTCCATCCCACTTATATTCATGTAGTTTGCCGTGACAACTGAGAAGCGTTGAACAACAAAGTTTAATGCCTCTGTGAATCGGTGTCTCGTGATTCTACATTGGTACACTATTATGTATGTTTTTAAAAATTTAACCTTTTTGGGAGGGTGTTGTCTATTCTTGAGGCATCCAATGCCATCACACTTACATCTCTCAATCTTGGATTCCCGCACTCTTTCTAGTTTGAATTTCACACGCACCACTCTTAACACCAACATATTTTTTTTTTAAAGTTTAGGCAATAATTTTGTGTTATAAGAGAAAAAAGTTTGATTGCTAAATTGACGTGTCGATTAGTTAATTTATACTTGTTTCCGTTGGACAGGCAAAGGCCTTTGACTTGCATTAGTTTGTAAATATTTTGCAAATCATAATGTTATTCTCATAATGTTTAATAAAAAAGTATTAATCTAATATTTTACAAAATAAAAATTATTTATTTTAATTTCTGAAAAATGAAATTCTGATTTTCTGATTGGTGAAGGACATGTCTGAAAAGACATAAATCCCTGCAGGAGATAGCTTTATTTTCAGAATTTAAAATGAATTTAAAATAATTTAAAACTAAAAAATTGCAGAATTTTACACCTATCCTAGAATTTAAATAAAAATTTTAATAATAAAAATTTTATATCAATTATTATTACATAATTTTTTGTTTAGGTTAATTTATTTACAATGTAATAAAAATAAAACTAATAAAAAAAACTTTGGTTAAATTGATTTCCTAGGTTGGTTTTTGGATCGCATACCTACTAGTAGTGCGGGCATTCTCCTTAGACCTGCTTGTGGTGGCTGCGTGTTTGGGCATTAAGTTTGAAGGCATGCAGTACTGATCTTTTTTCTGTGCCCTAGCTAGGTTATACGTGGGAAGTGTATTGTGTGAGAGCTGTATTGAAGCGATGAGCTCTCATGTTCTAGCTGTGACCTGTAAGATGACTCCCTTCTACTATGCTGACCGGGAGTTGTAATGAGGGTTTTTTGGCAAATTAAGTTTTCGCGCATTTGGCTAATTATTGAAGCAGCGATGGCATTTAAAGTGAGTTTCTGCTGTGTGTGCTGGAGAGTTTGTTATTTAAAGGGGACCGGTAGTCATCTTGTTGTTTTTCTTTGTTGGTTTTGTTGTCGGTTGCCTGGTGTGAATGGTGGTTTGCGGGGATGAGTTTCTGTAGGAGAAGCTGAAATTTGTTGTGATTTGGGCAATTACGTTGTTTAGCTTTGTCCCAGCAATGGTGAGGCAATGTCCAAGTATGCGCATGTTCAATTGCTTGAGGCTTAAAATTCCTAACCTTTGGCAAATTCGTTTCCTGTATTCACGCCTAGAAACCCTTGCGTCTATTGCATGTGGCTGAATTTTTGTTGTTGTGGGCTTTGGAAAAGCTCAAACGCACTCAGAATTCACTTTTATTACTAGGGCATTGCTTAAGCTTGGTGGTAGATGCTGTCAAATCGGCTTAAAAATCCGTATCTTTGGCAAATTCGTTTATATTCTGTTCGCACTTCCTGTATTCATGCCCAACAACCTTGGCTTGACTTCTATTGTGCCTGGTCTGAGGTGGATTGTTAAAAAATAGACGGCCTATATTTCCACCGATCGCAAAAACCCTTGCCTCTGCTGCATGTGGCTGGATTTTCCTAGAATTGGCTTTTATTACTACTGTGGCTTACTTTTTTTAGAAACTGGTCTTTCGAACTGAAGTTTAGCCATGTTTTTTAGTCTGTTACGGAGGGAGTGAGAGAGAAGTAACATTTTCTTTCCCATTGCCTTTTTTTTTTTTATTCGCCTCTTTGTTAGATGTAATAAGTCGGTGTCAATACCTATATCTCATTTTGATTTAGTTATATTATGTCTAAACTGTCATTGCCTGAACCATTTCCTAAGACATATTCTTTTCCCATTGCCTTGTTTGTTTTTATGGGCCTCTTTGTTAGAGTCTGTATGTAGACATACTTTGTTTCTATCATAAGTCGGTGTCAATACCTATATCTCATTTTGATTTAGGTATATTCTGTCTAAAATGTCATTTCCTGGACTATTTCCTAAGACATGGACCCAAATGCTTTGTAGAATGAAACGATTGTTTCTGTCATAAGTCGGTGTCAATACCTATATCTCATGTCAATTTAGGTATATTATGTCTAAAATGTCATTTCCTGAACTGTTTCCTAAGACATATTCTCATTCTCTTTCCTTAGGATTTATTAGTCATCAACGATCAACAATTATAATTTTTGGCTTTTATTACTACTGTGACTTACATTTTTTAGAAATTGGTCTTTCGAGCTCAGGTTTAGCCATGTTTTTTAGTCTGTTATGCAAGGAGTGAGAGAGAAGTAACATTTTCTTTCCCATTGCCTTCTTTTTTTTATTTGCTTCTTTGTTAGACTCTGTATGTAGACATGCTTTGTTCTCTGCATTGTAATAAGTCGGTGTCAATACCTATATCTCATTTTGATTTAGGTATATTCTGTCTAAAATGTCATTGCCTGAACCATTTCCTAAGACATATTCTTTTCCCATTTCCTTGTTTGTTTTTATGGGCGTCTTTGTTAGAGTCTGTATGTAGGCATACTTTGTTTATGTCATAAGTTGGTGTCAATACCTATATCTCATTTTGATTTAAGTATATTCTGTCTAGAAATGTCATTACCTCAACCATTTCCTAAGACATGGACCCAAATGCTCTGCAGAATGAAATGACTGTTTTAGTCATAAGCCGGTGTCAATACCTATATCTCATGTCAATTTAGGTATATTCTGTCTAAAATGTCATTGCCTGAACTGTTTCCTAAGACATATTCTCATTCTCTTTCCTTAGGATTTATTAGTCATCAATGATTAACAATTATAATTTTTGCTCCATCTAGAATGTGTGTGACTTTATAATATAGTTGCATGGAAGTATTTGAATCCAGAGGGATGGAAGTTTTTGTTTGAGCTTGTCATTGAATGAATCATTTTTCCCATTGCCTTGTTTGTTTTTATGGGCCTCTTTGTTAGAGTATGTATGTAGACATACTTTGTTCTCTGCATTGTAATAAATTTGCATGAACCCAAATGATCTGCGGAATGAAACGATTGTTTCTGTCATAAGTCAGTGTCAATACCTATATCTCTTGTCAATTTAGGTATATTCTGTCTAAAATGTCATTGCTTGAACTGTTCCCTAAGACATATTCTCATTCTATTGCCTTAGGATTTATTAGTCATCAATGATCAACAATTATAATTTTTGCTCCATCTAGAATGTGTGTGACTTTATAATATAGTTGCATGGAAGTATTTGAATCCAGAGGGATGGAAGTTTTTGTTTGAGCTTGTTGGATTTGTTTACTAATAGGCTTAACAATTATAATTTTTGCTCCATCCAGAATGTGTGTGACTTTATAATATAGTTGCATGGAAGTATTTGAATCCAGAGGGATGTAAGTTTTTGTTTGAGCTTGTCATTGCCTCAATCATTTTTCCCGTTGCCTTGTTTGTTTTTATGGGCCTCTTTGTTAGAGTATGTATGTAGACATACTTTGTTCTCTGCATTGTAATAAATTTGCATGAACCCAAATGATCTGCAGAATGAAACAATTGTTTCTGTCATAAGTCGGTGTCAATACCTATATCTCATTTTGATTTAGGTATATTCTGTCTAAAATGTCATTGCCTGGACCATTTCCTAAGACATGGACCCAAATGCCCTACAGAATGAAATGATTGTTTCTGTCAGAAGTCCGTGTCAATACCTATATCTCATGTCAATTTAGGTATATTCTGTCTAAAATGTCATTGCCTGAACTGTTTCCTAAGACATATTCTCATTCTCTTTCCTTAGGATTTATTAGTCATCAACGATCAACAATTATAAATTTTGGCTTTTATTACTACTATGGCTTACTTTTTTTAGAAACTAGTCTTTCGAGCTGAGGTTTAGCCATGTTTTTTAGTCTGTTATGTAGGGAGTGAGAGAGAAGTAACATTTTCTTTCCCATTACCTTTTTTTTTTTCCCTCTTTGTTAAACTCTGTATGTAGGCATACTTTGTTCTCTGCATTGTAATAAGTCGGTGTCAATACCTATATCTCATTTTGATTTAGGTATATTCTGTCTAAAATGTCATTTCCTGAACCATTTCCTAAGACATATTATTTTCCCATTGCCTTGTTTGTTTTTATGGGCCTCTTTGTTAGAGTCTGTATGTAGGCATACTTTGTTTCTGTCATAAGTTGGTGTCAATACCTATATCTCATTTTGATTTAGGTATATTTTGTCTAAAATGTCATTTCCTGAACCATTTCCTAAGGCATGGACCCAAATGCTCTCCAGAATGAAATGATTGTTTCTATCATAAGCTGGTGTCAATACCTATATCTCTTGTCAATTTAGGTATATTCTGTCTAAAATGTCATTTCCTGAACTGTTTCCTAAGACATATTTTCATTCTCTTTCCTTAGGATTTATTAGTCATCAACGATTAACAATTATAATTTTTGCTCCATCTAGAATGTGTGCGACTTTATAATATAGTTGCATGGAAGTATTTGAATCCATAGGGATGGAAGTTTTTGTTTGAGCTTGTCATTTCCTGAATCATTTTTCCCATTGCCTTGTTTGTTTTTATGGGCCTCTTTGTTAGAGTCTGTATGTAGACATACTTTGTTCTCTGCATTGTAATAAATTTGCATGAACCAAAATGATATGCAGAATGAAACGATTGTTTCTGTCATAAGTCGGTGTCAATACCTATATCTCATGTCAATTTAGGTATATTCTGTCTAAAATGTCATTGCCTGGACTGTTTCCTAAGACATATTCTCATTCTCTTGCCTTAGGATTTATTAGTCATCAACGATCAACAATTATAATTTTTGCTCCATCTAGAATGTGTGTGACTTTATAATATAGTTGCATGAAAGTATTTGAATCTAGAGGGAAGGAAGTTTTTGTTTGAGCTTGTCATTTCCTGAATCATTTTTCCCATTGCCTTGTTTGTTTTTATGGGCCTCTTTGTTAGAGTCTATATGTAGACATACTTTGTTCTCTACATTGTGATAAATTTGCAGGAACCCAAATGATCTACAGAATGAAACGATTGTTTCTGTCATAAGTCAGTGTCAATACCTATATCTAATGTCAATTCAGGTATATTCTGTCTAAAATGTCATTACCTGAACTGTTTCCTAAGACATATTCTCAGTCTCTTGCCTTAGGATTTATTAGTCATCAACGATCAACAATTATAATTTTTGCTCCATCTAGAATGTGTGTGACTTTATAATATAGTTGCATGGACGTATTTGAATCCAGAGGGATGGAAGTTTTTGTTTGAGCTTGTTGGATTTGTTTACTAATAGGCTAAGTAGGCGAGCCATGGAATTCAGAAAGTTGAAACTGGCTCTATACACAATACAACACAAAACTCTTTTTATTGGTAAATTCGGCTGGTAGGTCATCATTTGTTTGGTATTCTTCTAGAGACAACATATGGTGAGCATGTGAGCATACATGGTTACACCCCAAACATTTGATAAATTCAGGAGATTGACGTAAATAAGTGTCTATGATAGATTTATATTGACAGGAAATGTTGTCTATTGCAAAAAAAAACATTGTAGCTGATTTAATGGTGCAGAAATGCTTGTAGTGTTGGATAAGTGAATTAAATAATTTCAATTTTCAATTTAGGTATATTCTGTCTAAAATGTCATTGCCTGAATTGTTTTCTGAGACATATTCCCATTCTCGTGCCTTAGGGTTTATTAGTCATCAACAATCAATAATTATAATTTTTGCTCCATCTAGAATGTGTGGGACGTTATAATATAGTTGCATGGAAGTATTTGAATCTAGAGCGATGGAATTTTTTGTTTGAGCTTGTTGGATTTGTTTACTAATAGGATAAGTAGCCGAGCCATGGAATATGCAATACAACACAAAACTCTTTTTATTTATACATTCGACTCATAGGAAATCATTTGTTTGGTATTCTTCTAGAGACAACATATGGTGAGCATGTGAGCATACATGGTTACACCCAAAACATTTGATAAATTCAGGAGATTGATGTAAATAAGTGTCTATGACATATTTATATTGAGAGGAAATGTTGTCTATTGCAAAAAAAACATTGTAGCTGATTTAATGGTGCAAAAATGCTTGTAGTGTTGGATAAGTGAATTAAATCATTTCAATTTTCAATTTAGGTATATTCTGTCTAAAATGTATTTTTTAGTTTATTAAAAATAAAATGAATATTTATATCTTGAACAGTTAAATGCAATATCATTTCTGGAATTAGATTTCAATGCTCTTTGATTAAAGTCTATTGTTCTTCTCTATGTAATGCATCATTTGCCAATGTTCTATGTTTTTCCATAGGTTCTTGTATTGTATATTCTGCTTTTACTAAATTTGCAGTGGGTTTTTCCTTCTTTCTATTGATACTTGTTGTTCATATCAAGGAACATGGAAAAAAGAGAAATTGACGCTGGAAACATTGGAGCAATTGTTGCTAGTAGTTGTCCCGTTGACCTTCATACTATGTTACAAGAAAATGGGTTGTCTCGCCTTGACAACTTTGTTTATGTTGTTGGTGATTGTCTTTTTGACTCTTTCCATATTCTCTTAAACTATAAGTACACATCACTTGAGTTACGAGAGGGGACAATTGCGTTCTTTTGGGAATGCTTGGTGGCAAAGGATCCATATGCAATATCATCTGACAAGAATGAATTGAACACATTTTCTTTGATGGAAATGCACAATGTCAATGGTCAGATGATTTATCTAGCTCGGATGTCAAGATCCTCATTGTTGTCTTTACCAGGAGAAGAACAAGGCCTATGGGGTGACATATTTTGCATAAAATGGCTTTCAAAGTGGCTTGCAATACCAATACATGTGTGGTCAAAGACACAAAAGATGTGTTATCTGTATTTCAATTCAAGTTTTGACAAAGATACTTTTGACATATTGTTCCACGATGAGAATCCACTCAATGGCCATTTTGAACCTTTGGTACGAAAGCAATATCTTCGTCAATGCTATTCCAAGTCATCACATTCAAACTTTGGATCACTGCAACAAGTAGAACACTCATTAACTGGATATCCATTGCCTCCTTCTAAAATCATGGGTGTAGAAGACAGGCCAAGGTCTTTATGAAAATTGAAAAAATCCATTAGATCTAATGTTGTTGTGCATGATGATGCATTGGTAAAAGACTCAAAGTTGTGCAAAAAGAGATTGCGTGAATTGGATCTTGGCTTTGTTAAAGAAAACAAGAGCATATTTCAATCAGAGATGGACGTGCCAAACAAGAAATTGCAAAACATGGAGAATGAAAATGCAAAAGAAGTTCATGGTCAATAGTCCACTCTAACAAATATTGCTTCTAGCTAATGTAATGACATAAGAATGGTTGACAAACGTCTCCCTCTTCGTCAAATCAAGAAATTGCTTAGATCCAAGGGTTGCATGCAAATTGTGACTAGAAAAACTGGCACATGTTTATGCAAAAAAAGGCTGAATAAAGAAAAATGCTCAATTGAGAAATCTAGCAATTTGTTGAAGGTGCATTTTGAGAAAAGATCTTTCAAGCAATCAAAGAAAAGAAGAAATTGTAAGAAAGAGAAAAATGAATTTGCATTTTGTTCTCTTGCTGAGAAAGAATACCATCGTCAAATTCAAGACACATCGATTTATGATTGTGCAATATGCAATCATACTTGGTTTAGAAAAGATGTAGTTCAATAGACTTTGTCTCAAATAAATGAATCTATGGTTGAGACAAATGAAATCAATAAAGAATTTTGGATTGAAAACACTAGTCATATTGATTGGGTTTGCAAGAGCTATGAGAGAGCACTTTATCTCAGCTAGGTTCCAAAATTTGCAGTCCCAGAATGCATTAGGCGAAATAGACGAATACGCAAGGTGCAAAAGTTGCAAGAACTTGAAGAAAGGCTTGTAGCATTGAGAATCCCTTTTTTGCAAATTAGAGAGCTTGGGAATACGTACAAGAAACCATAGTTAGGCTTGACAGGAGGTGTCATCAATGTTCCAACTGACACATCGTGTGTGCAACATGCTTTCCCATGTGACATCAAAGAAACTAACACAATAGCAGTGGCAATAAAGAAACGTTTACAATACAAGAGTGCATATGCTGGTGGCCGAGTGCGTTTCCATGTTGTGATGAAGGCGATGAAGCGTTTCTGCGACACTCCACTTTATAGAATGGAGAAAGCTATAATGAATGATGCCTAGCAAGAGAAGTTCCGCCAAGAGACACTTGCATCGACAAGTGATAGTGATCTTGAAAATACTGGTAATGATGATGAAATTGAAGAGGAGCCTATAAAAAAAACACTTTTGCATGGTTTCACTGATTCCTATAGTATTTATGATCTCGATGGTTATCAAATAAACATTGCTCCAGGTGAGGGCTACTTGCCATTGGGCATTTTCAAAGACAAATATTCTGAATAAATGAGCTTCCCTGTGCTTTTCTATGGACAAAAAAGACCTGATGATATCACCCAGAACTTCAGTTATCAAAGTAATTGTCAATGGGAGATTCTATACAAGGACCATGACTTTGCTTATCATACAACAAATCTTTTCTACAAAGGAGTACGCATTATTCTGAACCTGGTTCTCCGTTGCATGTGGATAAGAATACAGAACGACCAATTAAAGGGAAGAAAATTGCTAGCAAGAGATGTGAAAAAAAAAACAATTTGGATCGAATACTAGAATCCAACATTGGCTACATGGATTTGCAAACAATTCGAACATCACCAGACTATCATCAACATCTACGAAAAAACTTATATGCAATGATACGTCAGTTGGGCCCACCAACTTTCTTTGTGACATTTAGTAGTGCAAAACATCGTTGGGAATCGTTGGTAAACGCATTGAAACAAATTAGACAGTTGAATACTATGTCTTGTGTTGACAAGATAGATGGTGATGACATTGCATGCTTGGTCAGAAATGACCCAGTAACTTGTGTTCGCTATTACAAAAATAGAATGAACGCTTTGCACCATCTTATTTGCAATGATCACAAATACTATGGTGAGATTGCAAACCACTTTTTCGTGATAGAATTCTACAATAGAGGAAGCCAACATGATCACAGCTTGCTATGGATTAAGGATGCACCAATATATGGAAAAAATGGCAATTCTGAAATAGAGAATTTTGTGGACAAGTACATTTCTTCTGATTCCACAATGCTTATAGAAAAATAAAAAAAAAATTCATAGACACCATCACACGACGGATTGCAGGAAACAAAGGAATGCATAATGTCGATTCAACTTCCCAATTCCACCAATGAGAAAAACAACAATCCTTGAACCACTGAAAGCTGAAAATGAAGCTATCAAAGAAGATGCAAAACGCATATTTGACACTTTGCAATCTGTTGTATATGATGACACATTTACATTTGATGCTTTCTTGGATAACTTGCAATTGACAGAAGACTCATACATTCATGCAATTCAGTGTAGTCTCACTAGAACAATGCTTTTGTTGCAAAGGAGACCATCAGACATTTGGACAAATAGCTTTGCTAGACATGTTCCAACAGTATGGGAAGCGAATACAGATTGCCAATTTGTTCTTGATGCGTATGCTGCAACAACATATTGTAGTTCTTACATGAAAAAGCTAGATAAAACAATAACTTCTATATTTAAGCATATATGAAATGAACAATAGAGGAGAGATGCAAATGTCTGTGAAACAATTGGCAGGCTTGGAAAAGCTTTGTTGAATTTGCAACAAATGTTTGCACAACAAGCTGTTTACATTGTGCTTTCCCTGCCATTGAACACTTCATCTAGGAAGTGTGTCTTTATAAACACTTCTCCAAAAGAACATAGAGCTTTAATATTAAGAAGACCGAAACAATTGCAACAAGAAACTGATGACTCGGAAGACATATTTTGTGCTTCAATAATTGATCACTATTTGCAGCGTCTAGAGTCAATTGAAGACATTTGCTTGGCAGAATTTGCTTCTAGCTTTACAAAAAAGGGAAAGAAATGAAGGAAATCTGCCAAAGCATGTGTCATATGAAGTGTACGACACAGTGAGAATAGAGATGCCGAGAAATTCTATAGGGAGCAACTTATGCTATATGTACCTTATCGAACTGATGAAAGTATTTTGATGCAAGAATTTGAAAATTGGAAAGATGCGTACTTAGGAATGCAAGCAACAATACGCCAAAATGGACAAGAGTTCACATACAAAATGAATTTAGCATGGGGGAACCTTGATGATTCCACAAGTAAACTGGAAAATTGTGAAGAACAACTATTTAATGTGCATGTCATTGAAGAACAAGAAAGGTTGGACAAAACAAATTCACATTCTAAAGACACATGTTATGAGCAATATGACATAGCTTCTGATGTTTCTCATTTTCAAAATACAAAAAGGATACAAAGCTTAATGGATAGACCTTATCAAATTGTTAAGAAACCAAATATTTTGAATAATGTAGAATTCAATAACATGAGAAGACAGTTAAACACAGAACAAGCAAGAATAGTGCGTGATATCTTGACTAAAAAACAGAACAACCTAGGTGAACCATTTTATCTTTTCCTCATTGGAGGTGCTGGAACTAGAAAAACATTTGTTGCAAGGGCTATCTTCCAATCACTTGTTTGCTTGTACACCAACACTGAAGAATATGACCCTACGGAGCTTAAAGGAATAATTGGCTCTTACACATGCAAAGCAGCTTTCTTTGCAAGCGGTGTGACTTTGCATTCTTCCTTTTCCATGCCATTCAACAAATTAGAGTACATTCCTTTAAGTAGTGAGAAACTTGATACTTTCACAAAGCACTATCACGGATTGCATGTACTTCTCATTGATGAAGCATATCTTAGAGGTGCAACATTCTTATATCAACTTGACAAACGGCTACGACAAATAAAGCATACTCCTGTTTCATACTTTGGAGGCATTGACATTATTATTGTGGGTGATCTTTATCAAGCACAACCAATCAAAGACTCTTGGATTTTTTAGGAGCCTATCATCAACAAGGAAAGAGTGCCATACAATTTTTGGCAATAAAAAGTCAAATGCTATGAGTTACACACGACAATGCATCAAACAGATACAATCTTTGTTGCAATCTTGAACATAATGAGAACAAATGAACAATCTCATGAAGACATAGAATATATCAACTCTCATTGTTGGAGAGATCCACCAGCAGATCCTTTACTTCCATATATGTTCTACAGGAATACAAAGGTTCATTTTCATAATGAAAAAATGCTCGAACTAGGACATGGAGATCTCATAACTCTTGAAGCCATTGATCAACACGAAAACGATCAAATGGGATTTAGACATTATGACAAAACTATTACTTTGCCTATGAAAATCTTGATCAAGTGAAATGTGTTAGTTGAGCTCTATGCTAGAAACTATAACATAGAGGATGGGCTTGTAAATGGTGCAGATGATATACTAAAGGCATATGCACAAAAATCAAAAGAGCTAGATGTAGTTTGGATAGAATTTGCAGATCGGAACATTGGGGGTTTGCAAAGGAGAAAATTCCATGAACTTTATTTTGAAGACATTTCAACAAATTGGACACCAATATTGCGTGTTGCAAAACCACTGCCAAATAGAAAAAGACAATCTAGACTAATTGTCATAAAGCAATTTCCAATACAAATGGCATGTGCTAGAACAATACATAGAGCTCAGGGTCTTACATTAGATAGACTTGCATTTGACCCAACTGGAATAGAAACACATGGACTAGTATACACAGAACTATCACGTGTGAGAACAATTGATTCATTGTTTCATGTCAATAGACTAGAGGAAAAGAATTTCCGTGTTACAAAGAAAGTGACAAATGAAATGACACATTTATTGGGTAGTGCCACATGGAAACTAGATCATTTTGATTGGTTCCCATCAAGTGCATCTACATTGTCAATTGCAACTTTGAACACACGTAGCTTGCAAGCACATGTTTACGACATCGTGCAAGATAAAGATCTCATGGTAAATATGGTGATTTGCTTTCAAGAAACACGAACAAACACTCCACGAGCAGATAATGGATTTGCTCATTTCCATCTCAACTCTGCATACTTTGTCCATGGTGTCCTATCATGCATACAAAAGGAAATTGATGTCATAAGCACTAAATCATTTGGCAACCAGAAAGTGGAAGTTGTCATGTCAGATTTCTATGCTCTTCAACTAGTTTGTCTAATCAATGTATATGCTGCTCCATTTGCATGTGTCTCAAAAGTAATTGAGACGCTTGTATTAGTAAAGAGTCAATCTATACATAAGAAAAGTGTTATTATAATCATCGGTGACTTCAACATTGACATTAATGTGAACAACCATAGAAGCAGACAACTGTTGGAGTGCATGCAGTCAGAAGAGCTACAAGAGATTACACATTGTCACAGACCAAAGACACAAACTGTCATTGACCATATTTGGACAAATTTTCCTCCTATGCATTGTAGCATAAGTACACTTGATGCATATTGGAATGATCATGATGTAGTCTATGCACTTTTACAATTTTGCTAGACCTTTGTTTAATATTCATATATCTATTTTTTGACATCTTATATTATTCATAGTACTATACAAGAAATAATATGGCATAATACATTTGAGAATCTGATTAGCATTTTCCACATGGAGCTATGCAAATTATTTGATCACTTATGGCATCCCTCTTCAAAACTGGTGCGTTGTACTATCAATACTATTGTGCAAATGATGCATCTACTTGGAAACATACTTTTGTTGTTCTATTGCAAAGGGTATCCTATATAGATTTTTTCCCATGTTTAGTAATCATTGTTACAATGTTCTGCAGATGGACTTGATTTTAGATGACATGCAAGGATCAAAGGCAATTTTTATTTCGAGTGCTGCTACTAATGCTGACATTGAAACTAAACAAACAGAGTGTTGTTCTTCTGCCCCAAAACTATTAGCTTTAATCATTTTTTTTCTTGAACATTTTTAAGTGTTGTCATTCATATTTCAGAATGCTTTTGCCATTTGTATATATGCTATCTTAACGAAGTTCTGTTTGCTTACAACGAATAGTGCAAATTCTGTTTTGTTGTTGGTGAAGCTACTAGCTTCCATCTGGACAGTGAAAACACACCTAAACAAATAAGGTATTGTGCTTTTATGCAATAATGTTGCCTTCACTAAACTGTTCAATTATTGTTTTTTAACATTTTTATGCATCTTACAGATTCCTTCTGTCATTCAGCATATAGATATGTTATAGTTAGATTTTTTATTGACTTGAAACTAATAGTGCACAATTTGTTCCAACATCTGCTGGACATGCTGAATTGCGTGAAGAAAGCTAGGATACACTTCAACAAACAGACTGTTATGTTTTTTCACCAAAAGGACTAGCTTCAACCAATTGTTCTCACAAACTTTTTCAAACATTTTGATTTTCCTATATGTTGTGTCAACAAAATTACTTTTCGCATATGGGAAGAATATTGCACATTCTGTTTATGCTGGAAATGTTAAGTTGCATGTTGATAGTCAAAATAGAGACAACTTGCACTACTTAGCTTTTTAATACAATCATATTTCAGACTACTTTTTCCATTTAAAGTGTCTTATTTAACCAAATCCTTGTTGCTTGTGACCAACAGTGCAAATTCTATTTTTGCTAGCGCTGAAGCTCCTTATTTACATGGAAACAGTGAAAATACAGCTCAAAAAGTTCGATACTGTGCTTTTCTGAGCAAGCTTGAGTTGAATCAATTGTTCTATTGACTTTAGTTAACCATTCTATGAACATTTCATAGTGCTTTCCCCATCCACTATATACAATATATATGTTATATTCAGACTCTTTCTCGTGGAATTTCTAAAGATTTTAATTTCGCTATTTTGCATGTATATGCTCTCTTAACGAAATTCTCTTTGCTTGCAATGAACAGTGCAAATTCTGTTTTTGCTATTGCTAAAGCTACTAGCCTCCATCTGGATGGTGAAAGTACACCTAGACAAATAAGGTATTGTGCTTTTATGCAACAATGTTACCTTCAATAAACAGTTCCATTATTTTATTTAAACATTTTGCTTCATATTTCAGATTGCTTCTGTCATTCACCATATAGATATGTTATAGTTAGATTCTTTATTGACTTCAAACCAATACTGCACAATCTGTTCCAACATCTGCTGGACATGCTAAATTACATTACTTATGTTTTTAATACAATCATATTTCAGATTGCTTTTTCCATTTTCTATATGTCTTGTTTAACCAAATCCTTGTTGCTTGCGACCAATAGTGCAAATTCTGCTTTTGCTAACACTGAAGCTCGTGATTTACATCGAAACAGTGAAAATACAGCTCAACAAATTCGGTAGTGTGCTATGCTGAGAAATCTTGAGAAGACTTGATATGTTGGAATGGCCACTCTTATGGATTCCAACTTGAAGCTGTTAGGAGATGACTCATCAGAGTTAGTGGATATAACTTTGTACAGTCAAATTATTGGGTCATTGATGTATCTAACATATACTAGGTTAGATATATGCTTTGTTGTGAACACCTTGAGTCAGTATCTAGTGGAAACTAGATGTGTTCACCCGATAGTTGCAAAGCATGTGATGAGGTACATAAAGGGTACGATAGACTTTGATCTATGCTATCTTGGAGATCATGACTTTAGATGGCTAATCAGATGCTGGTTGGGAAGAAAGTGTATCAGACAGGAAGAACACATCAAGAGGATGTTATTGTCTGGGATTAACCATGATCTCGTGGTTTAGCTGGAAGCAGTCTAGTATGGCTCTCAGCACAAGCAGAATATATGGCTGCTTGCTCTGCAAGTTGTGAAGAAGCTTGGCTTCAGGATTGGTTTGAATTAGAGATAGAACCAACTGTGATCCTATGTGACAAATAGAGTTGTATGAAGATGACAAAGAATCTAGTGTTCCATGATAAGTCAAAGAACATAGGGATCTAATAAGATATGATGCAGAAGGAACTAAAGTTTGAATTTGTAACAGGTTACCGATGTACTAACCAAATCTCTACCTCAAGTGAAGAAGTTACCAACATACTAACCAAACCTCTATCTCGAGTGAAATTTGAATACTTCCGAGACAAGCTTGGTATAGCTCAAAAGGACCCTCCTCGAAAGGGGGAGTAGTATAGTCACTGATGATGAGATTGTCTCATCGAACAACAAGGTCGATGATGAGGTAACCTGTTCTCTACACCTAGATACTTAGAAATATTTAGATTTAGGACTCTTATGCTTAGAATACTTTGTTTTACATGCTTTTGATGATAGATGTATTGGTGAGAATACATGCTTTTGATGATAAGTTGTATTGGTAAGAATACATACTTTTGATGACACATGTATTGATTAATGTACTTGTATGGTCGAGGATACTTGTACTTGTATTGATGAGAATACATGTGGGGATTGTATCATCCTTGAACACTTGTTCTAAAGTGAGCCGTAGATAGGTGTCTCCGAGAAAGAAAAGGGATTGTATCATCCCTGGACTTCAGTCCCTGAATTGATCCGTAGACGTGAGGTCTCCGAGAATGAAGTCCTTAGTGGACAGTTGAGGGGATTGGATCATCCCTGGACTTTCAGTCCTAAAGAGAGCCGTAGACGTGAGGTCTCTGAAAATGAAGTCCTTAGTGGACAGTTGAGGAGATTGGATCATCCCTGGACTTTCAGTCCTAAAGAGAGCCCTAGACGTGAGGTCTCCAAGAATGAAGTCCTTAGTGGACAGTTGAGGAGATTGGATCATCCCTGGACTTTCAGTCCTAAAGAGAGCCGTAGACGTGAGGTCTCCGAAAATGAAGTCCTTAGTGGACAGTTGAGGGGATTGGATCATCCCTGGACTTTCAGTCCTAAAGAGAGCCGTAGATGTGAGGTCTCCGAGAATGAAGTCCTTAGTGGACAGTTGAGGGGATTGGATCATCCCTGGACTTTCAGTCCTAAAGAGAGCCGTAGACATAAGGTCTTCGAGAAGTGGGGATTGTATCATCCCCGGACTACGGTCCCTGAATTGATCCGTAGATGTGAGGTCTCCGAGAAGTGGGGATTGTATCATCCCCGGACTTAGGTCCCTTAATTGATCCGTAGACGTGTGGTCTCCGAGAAGTGGGGATTGTATCATCCCCAGACTTCGGTCCCTGAATTGATCCGTAGATGTGTGGTCTCCGAGAAGTGGGGATTGTATCATCCCCGGACTTCGGTCCCTAAATTGATCCGTAGACGTGTGGTCTCTGAGAAGTGGGGATTGTATCATCCCCGGACTTCGGTCCCTGAATTGATTCGTAGACGTGTGGTCTCCGAGAAGTGGGGATTGTATCATCCCTGGACTTCGGTCCCTGAATTGATCCATAGACGTGTGGTCTCCGAGAAGTGGGGATTGTATCATCCCCGGACTTCGGTCCCTGAATTGATCCATAGACGTGTGGTCTCCGAGAAGTGGGGATTGTATCATCCCCGGACTTCGGTCCCTGAATTGATCCGTAGACGATTGGTCTCCGAGAAAGTGATTTTTTTTTGTGATGATGTGGCTACTTGTATCGGTAGGATACTTGTATTGATGATGTGGTTACTTGTATCGGTAGGATACTTGTATTGATGATGTAGTTGCTTGTATCGGTATGGATACTTGTATTGATGATGTGGTTACTTGTATCGGTAGGATACTTGTATTGATGATGTGGTTACCTGTATCGATAGGATACTTGTATTGATGATGTGGTTACTTGTATCGGTAGGATACTTGTATTGATGATGTGGTTACTTGTATCGGTAGGATACTTGTATTGATGATGTGGCTACTTGAGTCGGTAGGATACTCGTATTATTGATATAGTCACTTGTATTGGCATGAATACTTGTACTGCTGATGATCATGTGATGACGATGTTGCTAATCGTGTGATGACGATGTTGTTGATTGTGTGATGACGATGCTGCTGATCGTGTGATGACGATGCTACTAATCGTGTGATGACGATGCTGCTGATCGTGTGATGACGATGCTGATGATCGTGTGATGACGATGTTGCTGATCGTGTGATGACGATGCTGCTGATCGTGTGATGACGATGCTGCTGATCGTGTGATGACGATGCTGATGATCGTGTGATGACGATGCTGTTGATCGTGTGATGACGATGCTGATGATTGTGTGATGACGATGCCGCTGATCGTGTGATGACGATGCTGCTGATCGTGTGATGACGATGCTGCTGATCGTGTGATGACGATGCTGCTGATCGTGTGATTACGATGCTGATGATCGTAATGTTGATGTTGATGTTGACATTGATGTACCAGTAACTGTTTGAGTTACTGATGAAGACAAATTGAAGAAAGCTTCCAATGATTTATAGATGTATCATGTTTGATGTTGATGACTCCTTGCTCACGCAGATGCTGTTATAATATCCTTCTCGTTAAGGGGGAGTGTTGAGATATTGTAACTTCAAAGAATATTATATTTGTACTTTATTATTCCGGAGATGATTCATTCCTCCGTGAAGATCTTATTGTATATCCAGAGATGTTTATTCCTCCGTCGAAATGTGGTAACTCGGGTTATTAGACTTCCCTAGTGGGGGTCGGCCCTAAATGTGTTATGTGGGTCAAAGGGTTATTAAACCACCCTAGAGGGGTCGGCCCAGTCAGTTATAATGGGGTATTTAACCTAATGGTTAAATACGAGCCTACATGTACTTGTGTAAAATACATATCAGAGTAGTGTATAAATAGAGGAGGTGTGTTCCTCATTATACACACATTCACTCACTTGAGGATAGCGCACTTGTGGAGGAGAGGTCTGCTATTGTGGAGGAGGAGATCATGTCTCAGGGTTTCATCTTTGTATATTGCTGGTCATCTATATTGAGGAAGCTTTGCTGGGTTTTCTACCCCATGAGGGTTTCCCAGGATAAATCTCTGTCTCTTGTGTTTATGCTGTGCTTGTTGTTTCTTCAGTGATCCTGTATATGCTATTATTGTGAAATGGAATGTAATGCTGCTATTTTCTGTCTTAACATATTAAATCTTAACATGTAATGCTCCTAGACTGATTGTAGACTTTGAGGGAGCTTGTCAAGTGAACCGACTGATTAAAACTTTAATAAAATGGTCCTTTGAATAATTATGTTTGAATAATTGAAAAACACATCATGATATACATGACAACAAAATGATAAACAAAAACAATGAAATGTATGACACTTGTAGAAATGGATACTTTATTTAAATTGATGAATGAATGCATACTCTGCTTAACGATTAGATATTTTATGAAATGTATGATGAATGAATGAATTGCATGTATTGATTAATTATTAACAGAGTTACGAAACATGATTATGATTATGAATTGATTTACATGATGTATATTGATAAGTTATGATGAGAAGTACTACTGATGGGTACTTTGAGAATAAGTGAAACAACAGGTAAATATCTTAACCAACTCACTCACAAAGGACATAAATGGGTCATAGAATACGAATAAATCACACATAGAAGAACGACGACGATGTTGACTTCCTACGGATTCCATGCACGAGTTAAAAATCTATTTTTCGCTTACTTGGGGAAGCGTGAAGTCGTACGAAGTGGACCATGATGGAATTGGTCACGTACGAGGTTGAGGGGCGCGCAGTAAGAACGGATTTACTCTTCAGTGCCATTAGTCTCTAATGGAGTGTAGACGGATGATTGAAGGTAACTAATCCTAAATCACTACATGAAGTTCCCACAAATCAAATGAAATGCTAAAGCATTGATAAAATGACCCGACGATGTGGTACCTTGATGATAAAAGAAAATTATGGTCGAATGGACCCAATGATGCGATACCCAGACCCAAGACGAAAATAATTGATGATTTTTATGCATTAAACATGTATATTTGCATTTAGGCTATTTGCACATGAAATGAATATTAGTAATTAAAATAATGGAAAATAATTGTCTTAGGATAAAATGGTATACTAAACATTAGCATATAGCCAACTCCACTCGCACCCACAAAACTATAAACTTCGATTGGAGCATCAGGGGGGACAGACTTGAGTAAATCTAGGAATGTAGGTGCACTTTTTTAGGAATTAGACACATGGATGGGTGAGCTAATTATATTTAAATAATTAGAAAAATAGGAATTTTTGCGTGAAGCGACACGTGTTGTAGGGAATTTTCCTATTTAAGGAAGAAAAGAGAAAAGGGAAGGACATGCTATGGCTGGATGGTTACCGTAATGTTAACAAGACGTTGATTTGATTCTATGGGGAGTTTGGAAAAGGTTATTGGTGAGTGGGAAACTCACATCTAGATCATTGGTTTATGTGTGTGAGCTCTATGGCCTCATTTCTCGGGTGTTCGGGAAGAAGAAGAGTACTCCCGTAATTGGTAGGGAGGTTAACTGATTGGTCAGTTGGATATTGAAATTCATACATTGGATTGCGACAACAATGGAATCTACTACAACCTATCGATGAATGGATTCATCCTCAACCTTCTGAAATAGGTTCGGTATTTGTTTAAGTAATGGTATATGTATTGTGTAATTTAAATATGAAGGTAATTGATCATATAGAAATATACATGTGGATGAATGAATTTTAGTCATTGATAGCAGATGAGTTGTAGATACCTAGATCTAATTGATAATAAGCATGTTATTCTGTATTGCTTTTACTATCTATGCACGTGATCGATTACTGGCTGAAATAAAAGAGTCGATCCCTATAATGTTATGCCCCCCATATTATATTTCTATCATTATAATAAACAGAACCCCCATTTCCATAATCTTTGTTTGTGTTACTGTGTATATTTCGTGTGTCTCAATTGTTCCTAGATCGAATGGGAACTCGATCTCCATCTCTATTTTCACTGTCGCGATTTCTTTGCATGTCATTTGTTTCCAGATCGAATGGAGACTCGATCTCCATCTCTATTTTCTCTGTCGCTATTTCTTTCCATCTCATTTGATCCCAGATAGAATGGAGACTCGATCTCCATCTCTATTTTCTCTGTCGCGATTTCTTTGCATCTCATTTGATCCCAGATCGAATGGAGACTCGATCTTCATCTCTATTCTCTCTGTCGTGATTTATTTGCATCTCATTTGATCCCATATCGAATGGAGACTCGATCTCCATCTATATTTTCTCTGTCGTGTTTCTTTGTATCTCATTGGTTCAGATCAGAGGGATACCCGACCTCCATTGTAACATCCCTCTTGTGTTTTTTGTCTGCATATTTCATGTACTTCAACTGAGCCCGGATCGAAGGGAGACCGATCTCCATTAGTCATATCTCGGTCTATGTTTTCTCTGCATATTTACATGTATCTTATTTGACCCTAGATCGAAGGGAGACCGATCTTCATGAGTAAGATCTCGGTCTATGTTTTCTCTGCATATTTCATATATATCTCATTTGACCCTAGATCGAAGGGAGACCGATATCCATCAGTAAGATCTTTGTCTACGTTTTCTCTTCATATCTTCGTGTATCCCATTTGATCCCATATCGAAGGGAGACTGATCTCCATTAGTCAGATATATATTTGTGTATATTTGTTTACATTGTCTTTGCATATTTTTCGTGTATCTCATTGACCTTAGATTGAAGGGAGACCGATCTCCATTAATAAGATCTATGTTTACATTGTGTTGCATATTTTTCGTGTATCTTATTGACCCCAGATCGAAGGGAAACTCGATATCCATTACTAAGATATCTGGTTGTGTGTCTCTGCATAGTTGGTGTATCTCATTTGATTCTAGATCGTACGGAGACCCGATCTCTATGAGCAACATCTCTGGTTGCATTCTCTACGAATCCTTGTATCCCTTTTTAATACAGATTGAAGAAGACCCTATCCACTTTAACAATACTACACATTGCATCAATCTAATTATTCGTTTATATCATTAGATCTCCATATCGAAACGAACCAAGCCACATATTTCTTGTTTGTATCGATCTATCTATCTCTTCTTATATCATGGGAAGACTGACTTCATGGTCGCATTATCTTTACTGTCATGACGTTTCTATTTCCATAGTAACACGATTCCCCGATAGGAGAGAAGTGATAGTTCTTGGTTGATGCTCATATGATTCCGGTCATACAATATAAAACCTGCCCCGTTAGAGAACAACCATTGTAATGATATTCGCAGTCGGCCGGAGCGACCTTCTTATACCATGATGACTACGACTTGCTGCAGTGAAGTATCGCATAACTCTGCACTTCACGAATGTTGAGTTACTATTGTCGGTTGACACTTGTACTAAGACCACGACATCTGTCGTTGTTTCAACTGCTATTCTAATGTAAGTTTTATTGTAGACGGTTACCAAGTTACGACTTCAGTTCAGCCACTCTTCTCAACGAACTATATCGTTGAAGAAAGTATTTTCCTTAAAATTCAAATCTTAAATTATATACATTATGTGACATAAGCTCGATTATATGCATCAATGATTTACAAATCTTAAATTATATACATTATGTGACATAAGCTCGATTATATGCATCAATGATTTACAGATGAGATCGTGATTGGAAATCATAGTGATACATGACTAGATTGGTAATCTATATTTGTGCATAAATGTGATAATTGCAATTGAATTATTGAATAGAATCTATGCGTGTAAATGTATAACTGGTAGTGGATACAAGATTAGATAGAGGTACATATATTTTAATTGAGTTCATAACTTATATAAATTCTTATCGATTTTGTTCACTTCGCAATAACCACTTACTAGCACCAAACATCCATAACAATAGCATGTCCCTTAATTAAACTTCAGTAATCTCCTCCTCTTGAAGAGAAACATGCCCATGGTTTGTTTCTTAGTGGATATTTTAACATGTTACCTAGTGGGATTGACTCACAAAAGAAACACGTACTTTATTATTCAGTATAAGATTATGTTAACTTTGGGGAAAATCTAGTTTGACAAAATTAAAGTAAATAATTTTGGCTCAAGAGTTGATGTCAAAGGGGCAAAAATAAATTTATAATGATTTTACATTATTAATTGAATATTTAAATTTTAGTAAATTGAAATTTTTTTTATTAAAGAAAAAATTTACCCTATACAAAATCTCCCTATTTTATAAGATTTATATTTATTTGAAAAAATAAAGAAACACCAAAGGAGTTGCTTATTCATTGAGAGTATTGAGAAGATAGGTTACACAATGTTGAGCAACACTAATTGCTCCTTTTAGTGCAAAGGAATGCCATAAAAATGTATTGTGCCATAATGCAATATATATGATGTGGATCTGAGCATAATATGTTCATGGGATTAATTTTTAGAACATTAAAGGAGCTATTGAATTTGAAGGGGGTTTCAAACATGGAACATGAGGAGATTATAAGGTTGGAGATATTTCCATGTAAGAATTATCAATCATGAAAATAGACCTATAACTTGTGGTGTCAACCGATCTATTGTCGTATATTACTTTAGTATGTGTCATCAATTTAGTATAAAACATCAATATGCCTCAGTTTACAAGCCTACTAAAAAATTGTAATATTTCTTTGCATATTTCATTCAATGGTTCTCTTTCTTTTGATACACAAGAAACACCCAAAAAAAAAAAGAATCCCTATGAGGCATGCTATGTTTTTGGTTTAAATTCCTATGAGTCATTTATTTATTATGACTCAGGTAGAGAAGGGATCTTTTGTGAAAAGATGGGAATGAAAGAACCGGGAGCACTTTTTAAAAATCTAATGGTATTGTACATTATATGATGACTTAGTAGAGAAGGGATCTTTTGTGAAAAGATGGGAATGAAAGAACCGAGAGCACTTTTTAAGAATCGAATGGTATTGTACATTATTTCAATCAAATAATCCTTTTCAGTAACAAAAATCTTTTGTTATACCAATGCATCGTGTACATAACATGCTATACCTTTAAAAAAAACTTCAACTTCTAGGATCGTGATCTTTATGTCGAGGCACAAATATTTTGTTGAGAGTTCCACTTGAGATGTGCATTAACTTTTGGTTAGTGATTAGTGATCTTTCAATTCTAACTTTAGGATCTTGTTCTCATTTGTATTTTCAATCTTTTATCAAAGTTATAACATAACTAAGTTGATTTGGTAGAAGTAATTTGGGGTAAGGAATGATAATTTGAAGATTATGTAGACAAAAATATTGTTCCTTATTTGCAAGTTATTTTAGATAAATAAGAATAACTATATGATAATGAGGACATAACATTATTAGAGTTGAAGTTAAATTTGAATCATTTTGAAAGTGTCCTTTTAAAGGTAAATTTGAGTGATTTTGTATGTGGATTTTCTATTTTTATTAGAGACATTTGATATGAGGTGTAAATTTAGTGGTTGCAAGGGGATGATATGAGCATAATTGTACCATGGTGTCACATATTGATAATGCCATGTAAATCTAAATGGAAAATGATAGGAATATCGTCATTTTATTTCAGGTATAGTTTGGTGTTGGAGAGATTGATGGTACAAATATTGGTTTTGATAGAAAACATGGTAGATCATTACATTGTCCTTTTTATGATTGGTCCATTGTTTGAAAGTTAAAATTTTCAATTTTAAGTTAATAATGTATCCTATCTTATCATTGAGATTAATAGCATATATTACATATAAAAATATAACAAAAAACTTTACTAACATGATTTAGGGGGATGGTTGACAAGCATAGAATAGGGTCGAGCTTCTAATCACAACCATTCAAAATTATTTTTTTGGTTTGTTTAACGAGTGAGCTTTAAAGATGTAAAGTTTTAAAACTAAAAATTGTCCATACATATAAAAATGGGTTACATACCCGACCTTTCCCTAGGTTAAGTGTGATCCTTTCCTATTAACTTAATGCTTGAAACAAAATACACTTGCCTCAATAATTGAATATCATTAGAAAATTGGCCTATTATTTGATAGTTATTTTAATGTATACCTATTGTAACATTATAAGATGTCCAAGTAAATGAACAAGAAATATGTTATTTGTTTTCTATTGTTGTCTTGTTTTCTTTCCATGGTTTTGGTTATCATTTATAATGTTCATAGATAAGGCTCTTTGAGCCAGCCTTATCATATGAAAAACATCTTACAATTTTTACATAAACATGATGAAACCAAAATGTCAAATGTGACAAGACTAAACTAATATGGTTGGAGTCATTTTTTGATCTATATTGGAGGTAGTGATGTAGGGCTTAGGAGTAACCTAATCTAGTTAGGAAGTATCTTGGTAAGGTTCCCCCCTGCTAATAAATTTTATGTTTCCTTGAATTCTAATGTTTCCAGTGATGATTCCCTCTCGTGCATCCCAAATAAAGCTATATTACCCATGGACATATCCACTTATTGTAGGAACATGATGGAGATTGGGTAGTTAGAGGGGACCGTTATTATTGCATATGAGAGGAGCTATATAAGGTATCTAGAGGGATGTAGAACCATCATATTATACCAATTATCTCCATACCATAGTAGTGGAGCTCTATTGCTTCTAGCATAGCAAGGGGGCTTCACTAGAAGGAAATATAATATCACGTTCATTCATATTGCGGTATTAAATATTCATGAAAACGTAAAAATTATATTGCTTATATATTAAGGGGCAAAGGGTTTTTTTTATTTAATGTAACAATACAAAAATACTTTGGGGTCTCTTTTATATAGGTGGGATGACAAATATCTGCCAAATAGAGATGGTGGGATCACGGCCTGATGATAAATCGGGTTGAGGCAAGGCTCGGGCTTACCAGTACGCAAGGAAATCGCGTCTTGAGGCATGCTTGAGGCCAGGGGTTTCGTGGTGAAGTGGGTTTTCAGTCGATCATAATCGAGAGACCGTGGTCATTGACAGCCAATTGTTACCAATAGCACTCAACCAGTTATTACCAATAGCCTTGGGAGGCTCTAAGCCTCCAGGGCCTATTATAGGCCCTTGATAGGCCAAGGGGTTTCAATACCCAGCCACTCGTGCCTATTACAGGCCTTGGGAGGTTTAGTCGGCCTCCTAGAACTTATTACAGGCCCTGGGGGCTTGGATACCTATCCCACAATAGGCTTAGTCAACGATTGAGGAACTGCAACATGCAATCTAAATATTGTACTATGTGCATTGTCTCTAGTGACATACAAAAAGTGATCTCCTATCTCTTCATTAGACCATTAGATGTTGCAAATCTTAATGATATGTGGTTGAGTAATTGCATTGTAGGTGTTCAGTAATGTGCATCCACAATATACATCGAAAGAAGCAAGGTGCATTGTAGAATGCATGTGGGGTTATAAGAGGGGTATCATATCAATATACTATGTAGAAATATAAAGGGGTATAAAAAATGTTAATGAAAAAACTGATACATACAATATCTAGTGAAAATAGGGGTTTTTTTAAATTGGGAAGGCATATTGGGAGGGGGTTAAAAAAACGATTTTGGAAGGTATTTTCCAATATTTAGTGAAATTAGGGATATTGTTTCATATGCCATGAACGAACTTGCTATGATAGCGGTTTATTGAGTGAAGCCCCAGTGGCTCATAGATTAAGTATTCCATTGTGTAGAATAGGTCATTGAATTGAGAAAATAATAATAAGAATTAAATTATTTTATATTTATTATGTTTAATTAATTATTACAAAATAATAATATTGTTTAATTAAACAATAGTATAAAAGAAACAATTAAAATATGTATTCCATTCAAATTATTAAACAATATTATTCTAATACTATTTTGTGGATATATGTATAGGTCCCCACAAGAGATAGGCATAAATTGGGCACATACTTTTTGGACACGTTAATAATATTAATGTGGTTATTACTAGTTTATTATATTACCCTTCCTTTTAAATGATGTTATAAATTGGGTCTTTAATTGGAAGGGTAAAAATAAGATTTTGATTTTTTTTAAGGGCAATTTTATCTTTACACTTATGGGAAGGGCCATAACCCTTTGGAACGGCCAAGAAAGGTTCAATTTTGAAAGCTGGATGAAAATAAGCCAGATGAAGCTATGTTAAGATCGTAGTGGATGGCCTTCATTAACATCCAAGAGTTTTGGTGTAACGATTCTGATATCAAAGCCTCCACTAAAGTTCGACTACTTATAAATGTAAATATGCATGCATTTTCACAACAACCGAGCTTTCAGTGTCAGCATCATGAAAAAAAACACGGGTCGTCACCGTCGTAGCAATCATTGATTTATGAGAAGAGCCACCATATTCCGATGACTTCTTGTACTTCTCATTGGGACAACGTTAAGATCCGGATGAACCATAACTGTGTTGATCGTTATCTCATCGTAGCGGTGCTGGGATGAGGCCGAGGCTGAGGGCGCCAAACTGGGTAATAAATGGTTTGTTTTCTCAAAATCTCTGCAAATGTCAATTATAACCTCGAGATGTAGAGGAACAACTATTAAGTTATCGGATTGACAGTCATGTACAAACACCCAGTTGCGTCAAACTTATTATCGTTTGTCAACTCATTGAAACACTCCCCAAAACACGCACAACATACAGAGACCCCACCGCTCTCTCTCTCACGACATCTCATGAGTATGACCAAACGCATAATGGCAACGGAATATTGGAGGATGCATTTTTCAAATTTCAAAACTTATATTCACAGGTGGTGGGACAAAATGTCCTTTATTACCTGTCCGATGGGATGGGCGGCTCATCGCGGGATGAGAGGTCTTGCCGGGACTCTTTCACGGGTTCCGTCGGCCCAGGGGGATGAGAGGTTCGACTGGGAGTCTGACGGAACCATGGGACTCGGGAGGTCTGGCCAGGACTCTGTCACAGGTTCCGTTAAGGCAGATGGAGACAGAGGGATGACCCCGCAGGGTGACGTCAACAAATTCATTGTATCTGAGAATCTCAGCTTTGAGAATTAGATCATGTGATGAAGCCTTTCCGAGAGTTGACAGTTGACACCCTGGATATCTCGCCAGAAAGAAGAAACTTGCTGTCCGCCTCTTTGTGGGGACCGATAACTGTTCCCATTATTAGTTTTGGGTGAAGAGGGACTCGATGGCTACTTCCTGTGAGAAGCCCACAAATCTTTTTTATAAAGGAGAAATGCAAATTGAACTATCCTTGTAAGAATTTACCCATAGAAATCAGATGCTTAAAGTTTACAAAGACTAAATGTACTCTAGGCGGCTGTATTTGCTTGTTTTTTCTCATTACATTACAGTTTAAAAAGAATAAATGTACAGTTTAAAAAGACTAAATGTACTCTAGGCGGCTGTAGTTGCTTGTTTTTTATGGTTTTTTATTTGGGAAAGATTGTGCAGAGATACGATGGACCTGTCATTTTTCAATAGATTAACCGTAACAGTAGACTGAAACGTTAGAACTACCATTCTCGTTACTATAAAACTTTAGAACTACCACTTTTCTTCCAATGATGGAAACGTTAGAACTACCATTCTCGTTACTATAAAACTTTGACCTCCTTATGCGTTGCGAAATGCTTCTCAATACTTTTTCAAATAATACGTAATCGTTATTACCCGTGCATATTAGGCACGTGCTCAATGTTTAAACGTATGTGCTTACCTTTCTGGACTTTATTTCTAACGGCATGGACTTTATGTGCAACGACTTGATCAATTTTCGGAAGCGGGGTAGCATTTCTTACTATTTTTTATGCTATATATGTTGGAATATCCATATTCACCATATCCATAATTTTAATATGAAAGCTTGCACTTATTTTAGGTGCACGTAAATGAGTCAAAGAAGCCTAGGTCACAAATAAATAAAGGTGTATATTTGTAAATAAATAACATAATTATTATATCTTCAAATATCTAAATTCTTAGATCTACATAGCTACCTCGTGTAATGTCCTTCATATTATGTTATATAAAATTCCTAATTCCATGCTAGAAATGATCCTTGAAATCATATTGATTGAATTCTCTACTTTTATAGATGTATTCATTAGTAGTTTCAATTCCACGACTTTAGATTTATTATTTAAACCCAACCCTAAGTTATGTGTAAATGTCAATCAATGATTATATGAAAGATGCGTCAACTCTCCGATATATTATTCTCTTTAAATGCCCACCATATACATTATTCTCTTTAAATGCCCACCAATAAATGAAAGATACATGGTTGGAAAGTGGAATGGTCATTAGTTAGAGTGTCCAACATTGTAAATGTTTTTTTGGACTTTATCTCTTTCATATGGTAATGATTTTTTATTACCATGCTTAACTTAAAGACACAAAGCTTAAAAGGAACTTTGTTTATTCAAAATTGAAGCACGTGCATGGTGTAAAAACTATTGATCAAATTCTTGCTATTGAACTCTTTGATATGGTTGTGGACAAATCTTCATTTCTCCATATTACAATTTTCGATTGAACTCTTTATTTAGTATTCTCACATATCATATAATAAATGGATAGTGCAGGGTAATGCTACCCAATTATGACATTTTAGACCACTAAAAATAAATATTAGAGGTATCCACACAACATTTTAGAACACGGTGTAAAAACATTAAACCTAGACAATCCAATTACCTTCTTGAATATATAACATTTATTTATTGAAAATTATTATAAATCCAAGAAAATAATGTTCTCCTAATATTCGTATGTGTTTTTTTTCAAAACATAATGCATATGTTCACATTAGGCCTCGAGTTTGGTATGTAAACATTAAAAATTTTCGGAAAAGAATTTGCAAAGCTGTAGTTAATAAGATGCTCCTGTGTGACACTATTTTTCCATAATTTTTAATGTTGACTTTATATTATTTTAAATTAAGAAAGTCGATGAATCTCTGGAATGAGATGGTGGAGTGTTATGTGCTGCTGCAAGAGTCTTAAGACAATCAATGGACATTTTTTTTTAGTCTGTAGGTCTTTGTCTTTACTTGTGGAGGTTTCAAAATAGGTGAACCAAACAAAAGTTACAAAAAGAATAAGAAACCTATATTTTTTATAATTTGACATATGACCAAATATTTTTTATAATTTGACATAGGACCAAATAAAAAGAATAAAAAATATAAAACAATGTTGTTTTCCTATATATATATATATATATATATATATATATAGTTGAAATATGCACACAAAAGTCTATAAGTGTGTGCAATTTTATTAGCAACAAATGCATAGATCATATGTATATTCAATATTGAAGACAAGGAAATTAAAAATGGATTTGTTTTGATAGTTGTGGGCCCAACCCACAGGTTTGATAATCCGAACCTAAAACCAAAGTGGACAACTCATCCACCAACATGTAATTGGAAAAACACATTGTGCCAAAAAAAAAGTTTAAATTAAAAACATGCACACATTTATAGCGTGTGTGCATTTTCTTTTGAAAAATAACGCACACATAATATTGTTTCTTATCTTTTAATTCCTTCTCTTTTATCTTTTTCTTTAAATCTCTAACCCTACCTCTCCCCACCATTCTCCCTAACCTCCCTCCTCTCTAACCCCCCGCTATGTCTCCTTCTCTCTATCTAACCCCTATCCTCCTCCCCTCGACTACTAACCAGCCCATCTATCTCATCCCCCTACCCCTAATCTCATCACCTCTCTCTTTATGTCTCCTCTCCCCACCCCTAACCATGACCTCTCTCTCTCTCCACTCCTACCCCTTCCCCCTATTTCCCCCCCCTCTCTCTCTCAACCCACCTCCTCCACAAACCCTTAACCCCCTTTATCCCTCTCTCTCACTTTCTCACAACCCTCCTCCTCCCCGAACCCTTAACCCTCTTGATATATCTCTCTATTCCACAACCCTCCACCCCCTCCCCCTACCCCTAATCACCCCCCAACCCCCCTCTCTCTCTACCCCCATCATCCCCACTCCTCAATCCCCCTTAACCACCCATACTCCAACTCCTCCCCTACCCTTAACCACCCCCCTCTCCTTCTATCTTAATCTCTCTCCTATTTCTACGACCAACAACACCCCCCCTCTCTCTCTCTAAACCCCTAGGCCTCCAGTCTCTCTCTCCCCCCTCCCCTACTCCCCACTACCCATAACCCCCTACCACTAACCACCACACTTGATCTCTCTCTCTCTCTCTCTCTCTCTCTCTTTACCCTTAACCCCCAAGGCATGCAAGAATCACCAACAGGAAAGATAAAAAATTTAGGTTTCTAATTCCAAAGATAGTTATCAAAGATAAAATGAAAAGGCATCAAAATTATGAACATTTATTAAACAAATTATCTGAAATCTAAATTTTTCCTCATATAATATTGTGAAGGAAGGTGTGTAAATACCATGCTATTGTTCATAGCTAAGTACGAAGGCCAATATTCATGCATGGCAATGGAAAAGTGAATTAATGAATGGATGTGCACAACCTCTTTTCAATAATGAAATTGTTTTCGAGTTTCTGTTTTAAAAAAAATTAGAAAAAAAAAGAACGATGAACATAGGATTTATAAATAATTAAAAGCTACACAATAGAATATAGTATGATAACCAATTCATATTAAGGTTAACATAATTAGTAGAAGAAAATTTATTGTAAAATATATCATGTATCCACACACATAGACAAGAACCAAAATATAGAGTACCACATATTTTTGTAATGTTTTGTCAAGTAAGTATTTGTGGAACATCCATACTGCTATGAGAAACTACTAAACTTGATTCGGAATCCATACCTTCTCATCTTATATAATGTATGAAATAATATTAAAATTGCTTTGAGGATTTCCACGAATACTTCAATGCTCTCTCTTTTTTTAGCGAAAAAATCACCTTCCGAAGGAATTAAAGAAAGCTTGAAATACAATCATTACAATAGGGATCAACAAGAGCATCATATCACTTACAAGAATTGAACTTGGGTGGGGAGGGTAACAATCTTTTCTCCCAACCACCCAGGCTACAACCAATGAACCCTTCAATGCTCTCTTATACCTGAGTTGGTATATATCCCTTTGCAATAATGTTATATTTCATTTTATGAGCGGTATAAAGTGTTATTTAATATTGATAAAGATTATGTATTTATAATTTATACAAGCACTTTAATCAATTTTTTATTATTTCCAAATGTTCCCAATTTCAATTCAAAATGTTATTTAATATTAATAAAAATTATGGATTTGTAATTTCCACAAGTAGGTTCTTTTTTATTTCCAAATGTTCCCAATTTAAATTCAAAATGATAGATTTGAGTATCACATTTTATATATTTCATAGCAATAATGAAAAAAATATTTGTGATTTTATCTAAATACATATTTTTTTTATTTAGAAAACCTATAACAATCTAACAAAAGCAAATGTTAAATTAATACCATTTTGTTTTACCATCTTCAACAAAAAAAAGATATTTCCATTTGTGTTTATTAACTATTGTTTGTTCTAATCTAATCAAGTTCATTTCATTAGTTTTTCAAAATACAAGCCAAAGGCATTTCATTGTTTGGAAAGTAAAATAAGATATACACCAATAGACATCTAAGACACTACCCATCTCGTCTAAAAAATGATGAGTTTTTAAGAAGGCTTCTTTAGTAAGTCCATAGTGTATGACATGATAAAATAAGAAACTACCATGGATTAGTCTATAAAAATGATGGGTTTTTCAAGATTGCTTCTTTAATAGAGCTAATAGTGTATGGCATGATAAAATGTTGATATCTTTTAAACATTTAATCCATTTATTTTCAACATTGTTTTATTTTATTAAAGTTTATACATATTTCATAAAACCATTTCAATGCAAATGCTAGAGTATTAGATTTAAATATAGTTTAAAATGTTCGTTAATTTTTTTAAGATTCTTAAATATTTACAAAATATTTAAATTAATAGTTGTCATCCAAAGGAAAAATATTTTAAATTACATTATATTTATTTTAATATCATGATCAGTGTTGAAATTTGACTAGTTCTTATTTTCCATTTTACACATCAAAATACTCTCACTTCATAAAATTAAACATCATTAATAAAGTGTGTGAATTTTAATTTCACCCATCATTTTGAAGTGCATTTTTATTTTTACATGTCATTAATATCTATATCCCAAGCCGATATATATATATATGGAAATTTTGATTTTTGTCATGGTCTCATGTCTCCCATTGTTAGGTAAACTTGACTTGGTCATGGTGTTTAGGGCCCATGGTATTTGGTGGCCCATTATAATGGTTGTGAAGAAGCATATTTAAATGTTTCCACCATAAACCTTCTTTGTCATTTTGTGTGCTTGGTTTACTGATTATGTTTTTATTGTTTATTATATTTTTGTAAATTTTTATTTTTGCATAATATGAGGCAAGATATGAGAATTTAATGTTTCATACAGTTATTTTAAATTTTATTTAAAAAAAATCAACTCTTCTTATGATGGGTAAAATTAAGATTTAAACGATAAATGAAAGACATTGTTGAAATTAAACATATAAAACTTTCTTGACGTGCATGGTAGGACCTCAAATTTCAACCCTCATCATGATACTTTAGAATTCATGTTTATGCATATTTTTATCAAAAATAAAATACATCCAATTAATAGTTGTATCTGTGAGGAATGTGCAACAATTAATTGATAAAATACACGATATACTAGATTACAAAATATTTTATTGATCGCAGGCCACTTTGAGGGGGCAACCTCCTTTGAGCAAGCTCAATAAAAATAACTTCACGGTTCCTTCATTGGCCTCAACATACACCTAAATACTAAGTCTATGCCCAATACTTTGGGTCAATACCATGGAACATATAATACTACGGGATGACTTACAAAGCATATATGCATCCAATACTATCGGTCAATACCATGGGCTAATACAAACTATGGATCAACAAATACTATGGGACGACTTACAAAGCATATGCATCCAACAATGATATACTAAAACAGTAAAGAGAAGGGTTGACACGGGTTCCTAACATCCCCTCTCCCTTAGAAAAATCTTTTTTCTCAAAGCTTTATATGTGGAAATTGATGTGGAAGCTGAAGGGGTGGTTCCCCTGTAGCATCCTCAGGTTGCATTTCATGCCACTGAATGAATACCGTTGTGATAGATTGAGAGAGAAGCTGACGCCTTTTGAGTTTCAGGGACAATTGCTTGGAAGGTTGTAGATGAAGAGGATCCATATCACGTGCTTGAAAAGTGTGCTCAAAACAGTGTCAATCGACTTGTTGTTTCATTCGAATTCTTTCCATGTGAAGATTGTCCTACAAAATGAGAAGAATCTGATCGTGATTTCGAAGAGCCGAGTCAATTTCCTGAACTGGGGAACTTTTGAGGGTGTATGGAAGAAGAACTGGTGGTGCCTGTCCATAGATTTCTTCATATGGTGTCATTTTAGATGTGGTATTGTACCACCTGAGCACTTCAAGGAAATCCATAGAAATAGTTGTCCAAATCTATGGAGGGATGGGAAAGGGTTCGAGCAATCTCGGAAGGAGTGTCGTTTCACCCTTGTTGACCTGGAAAGTATCACAGTCAGCCACCATCTGTTGAATTGCCCTTTTCAGGCCCTGCCAAAAGAAGTTACAGTGTTCTTGGTCATACGTTTTGAGGAACCCAGAGTTCCATGCCGATGGAGAAGTGTTGATTTGATAGAAGACATAGCCATGTTGAACATATTGCAACCAATTTTGAACAAGCATATAAATAGATGAAAGAGAAACTGGGGCATCAAATGTGCGAGAAGGAGCATCTACCACTAGATGGTCCTTACCCTTCTTGTAAGTGATCACATGGGCATAACCCAGGAGTTGGATAACCCATTTCAGGTGTGCTGGGGAGGAGACCTGTTGTTCCAGGAATTTTTTCAGACTCTAGTGATTAGTCTTAATGCAAAAATAATTCCCTAATAGGTTTGGCTGCCACTGTTGTACTGCATGCAAAATAGCCATCATTTCCTTCTTAGATGTAGATGCGGCTAAATTCTTACCGGAAAGGTCTCTTGAAGGAGGAAACTCCACTGGTTCAACAAAGACACCTGCATATCGATTCGACGGAGTAGTGGAGACCGTTAATGGGTGCATCTGAATGGAATGGAGTTGAGCGATGACACCATGTTAATTCTTCTTAAGGATATTTTTCAGGCGATGTGAACTGATGATGTGGAGAGACCCTGGTTGTAAGCCCGCAAATGTTTGTTGTTTCCCATTGACTAAAAACTACATCCAAAGTTCATCAAAATCCCATAAGATGGGGCGAAGTGTGCGTAACCATTGAGCACCCAAAACCACATCACATCCTCCTAAGGACAATGCAAACATGTCAGAGTGCAAGTTATAATCTTCCATAGAGATAGGCACATGGTGACACTTCCCCTTGCAAGGTAAGGTGCCCCCATTGGCAATCATGACTTCAAAGTTGGAGCAAGGATGGACAAAACAATCAGCCTGTTTGGCGATCCGAGGGACAATTAAGTTATGAGTGCTACCAAAATCAATGAGTATTGTAAGAGGGATCTTCTTGAAGTAACCCCTGACCTGCATTGTTTGTGGCGTGGTGACTCCCGCTAAAGCATGGAGAGACATCTCTGGTGGGTCATCCAGATACAGAGGGTCAACAGGAGGTTGCTGAATGTTGACCTGATCATCTAGTGTATCTGGAGCTTCGACACCAAGTTCAGAGGCAGGTGAAGAATCCACATCTAAGAGATAGAGTTGTTGCTAAACACATCTATGTCCCCGAGTGAATTTCTCATCGCAATTATAACAAATCCCTTTTTCTCTGCGTTCCCACATCTCTACTTCAGACAAATGCTTGATAGGAGTTGTGCGAGGAGTTGGCGTGATGGGAGGTCGTTGGAAAACCATATTTCTGAATGGAACAAAAGTGGATTTAGAGCATTGTTGGGCTGTGATCTTGTCCTCCTCTAACTTAGCCAACCCTAGGACTTCCATCGTTGTGTTGAGCCAGAAAAGTTTAACCTCTGAGTGGATTTCATCCTTAAGACCACTGATAAAATAACTCTTGTAGAAGTCATCAAACAATCATTCCGTGTGGTTGGATAGTTTCTCAAATTCTATCTGATACTCTCTCACAGTGCCAATTTGGAGAATTTTAGTGAGTCCTCCTGTGAAGTCATCAAAAGAACTAGGACCAAATCGTTGCAAAAGGAGTTGGCAAAAATCTGTCCATTTTGGCTCGTCATGAGCCTTGATGTACCAACGGTACCATTTAAGGCCTTCCTATCCAAATGAAAGGAGGCAACAAAATTTTGTGGACATCAAAAGTATTATGCAGACTGAAATATTGTTCGGCTCAGTATATCCATCTGGTTGGATTATTATCACTGAAGCGAGGAAAATCAAGCTTTGGCCCACGAAAATTGTTGGAAGAAGAGAACCCAGTTTTCATGGCTGAATGTTGAAGATGGAGGCTGAGAAAATTTTCATCCAAATCTTGGAGTTTGGTTTTGAGGGCTGTAAGTGCTTCCTGCATGATTTGTGCTCCAACGCGTGTGACAACCATAACTATGAGTTTTTTTGTTTTTTTTTGGGGGGGGAATGGGTAGAAAAACATAAACAAAATCTTATTTAGTAAAGGGAAATTTGGATTTGGGAAAAGATGTGACAAGCAATTGGGGTTTGACTAGGTTTTGGACACTTTCAATTGGAGAGGGAATCAAAAAATGAGAATTTCAGAAGGGGGGTGAAATAATGGGAAAAATTGTTAGACGGAGACAAAAAAGCATAAATACGAAATGAACATGGTGACAAAATTTGGAGGCGATTGGGTGAAAATCGAAGAAGTTATGGAAAACCCTAAAAATAGACAAATGTGAGATTTCTAGCTTTGGGAAGTGGAATTTGGGATAGGTTCCTCAGCAATGAAATATGCAAATTGGAATTGCTGAGATGTAAGTGAAGTTTCAAGGGAAACGGAGTTAAAACAAAGGAGATATGGAAAAAAATAGAATTTTAAAAGATTTTTTTCCCAGAAATGGATTTGCAACGACGTGGAAGAGATTGACAATAGATGGATCTGCAATGATGTGGAAGTGAGCGGAAATAGATGGATCAACAATGGCGCAGAATTGATTGGCAACAAATGGATTTGCAACGGCACGAAAGTGAGAGGAAATAGATAGATCTACAATGATGTGGAAGTTATCAGAAACAGATGGATCTGCAACGAGGCAGAAGTGATCAGAAACAGATATGGACAGATGTAATTTGTGATTTAGGAGCTAAAAATAGATATGGACCCCAGGTATGCTCAGCTTCGTAACAGTTCAGGGGATTCACTCGGCCACCAATGTTGTCTAACGGTTTACGTATTGGGGCAGTACCCCTCACTCCACGGCTCAGGTAAAACTAATAACCGCTTTGACACAAATGACAGCTCTTGGTTTACCTCACAGTTGAGAACTAGTCAATCAGGTAGGGGTTGTTGCCCTTTTCGCTGGCAAGTCCTTTAAATGGGAGAGCTACTTCAAGGTTCCTGTGGTACTCCTCACAATGAGTTTTAGGGCTTATTCCCAAGTACTTCCCACAGTTAAGCGGATAGGGATGATTCCTAGATCCAAACCTGCAATAGATGCGAAAAAAAAATTGGCATAAATTCCACCCAACGAACCCAAGAAAGTGCTCTGATACTAGATGTGAGGAACCTGCAACAATTAATTGATAAAATGCATGATATATTAGATCACAAAATATTTTTTTGATTGCGGGCCACTTCGAGGGGGAAACCTCATTTGAGCCAGCTCAATACAAATAACTTCACGGTGCCTTCATTGGCCTCAACACACACTTATATACTAATTTTATTCCCAATACTATGGGTCAATACCATGGAACATATAATACTACGGGATGACTTACAAAGCATATGCTTCCAATACTATGGGTCAATACCATGGGCTAATACAAACTATGGATCAACAAATACTATGGGACGACTTACAAAGCATATGCATCCAATAACAATATACTAACAAAGTAAAGAGAAGGGTTGACATGGGTTCCGAACAATATCCAAAGCAATTTTTTTTTAAATGGCATCATATTCAGTTTAACATAATGATACTTAAACATTCGTTTATAAATATTTTTATCAAAATTCAAATACAACCATGTTCAAGGTGGTAGCCTAGTGCTAGTTTAGGACACATTTCCATTACATATGCATGCAACATGCAACATAACCCTTGAACAATGTGGCAAAGTGACACAACCATTTTTAAATGTATTAAGCCAACATAATTCAACTCTGCAATGAATTCTTAAGTAAATTATCATATTTTTTAATATCCCTATATGTCATTGATATCTTAATTGTGTATACTATAATATAATATTATAGTTAAATATTAATATTAAATAATATTTTCAATTAAATAATAATATTTTTTTAATACTTTGGTTATAATATTTTAATTGAAAATGAGTATAATATAATATAATTAATTAATTAACAAATACTAAATGATATTATTTTTTAATTAATATTTATATTATAATTAATTGATTAATATTATTTTATTGATACTTTTCTTTTTAATATCTGTATATACTATTATATTAATTTTATTTATTAAAGTATAATAAAATAAAGTAGGATAATTAAATGATATTATTGTAATTAATTATTATATTATAATTAAATAAATAATATTATTTAGTGTAGTTTAAAAGTTTGACGATTTCAAACTGAAAATTCGGATTTTCTCGTCATGATTTTGAAAAAATGGGCATAAATTTTTAAAAATCGTGGTTACAACTGTCGAACTCTAAAATTTTGGTTCCCCGAGGGTTTTTGATCGTGTTGAGTTTGTTTCTACCATAAAAATGCCATTAAAACACAGTTAAATTCAAATTTTGCAAAATAAAAAATGTTAGATGAAAAGACCCCTTCCAGTCATTGAATATTTAGACCACTTTATACTATTTATTTAAATGATATTACTATAATAATCTATTATTATACTATAAGTAATTTTAAACAATATTAATTTATCAATGTTGTGGAGATATGTCTATCTAACACATTAATATTATTAATATGTTTGTTGCTAGTAATAAAATAATAATTTTGTAACTAAGGTTATAAACATTATCATTGAATATTATTTATCTTTAAATTTGGTGAGGAGCCTCATTAGATTAATTTTTCATGCCCAATTGACATTTACAATGCTAGTACCACAAAGAATCATAAGCAAGTGCAACACGCTTGGACAACTTCGACTTATTTGTGATTCTTTGGTTGCTCTCCACCGGGTAGAGCTCCATGGCAAGATGCACAACATGTTCCTCCTCCTCATATGTGGCTTTCAAGGTAACAATGTTGGGAATCTTGGGATGGTGAGGCAAATTGTTGAACATTATAGCTACTAATTCTCACCTCACATATTCAATATCTATTTTCGTTCTAACCTTCATGGAAATAGACTTGCAAGCTAGTATCGAGCTTTGGTCTCCTTGTCAATACAAAGGTAATGGATGTCGATTTGACTCCTGTGGAGTTATCTTTTGAGCACATACTTATCATGAATGTTGCACTTAATGGTCTCTCCTTTCATAGCATAAACTAGGGCCGTTCCAACTTGGTTAAAGTCCTGAAAAATAAGATTCGATCTATGTTCCTTTTGCATGTTCTTGGATCCTGTGCCAAATACACAACATCTCCCCCTTTATTTTTCACAACAAATGTTGCGGTTTCAAATCCCCATTGAGACAGAGCTTGGTTGACCTTTCACTCCAGGGTGTGTGCAAGAAGATGAGGGTCACTTTAGATGCAATGCTACTTTTTTCAAAACTCGTTCCTGATACATAAAACATAACGCGTTTCTGATATTTAGCACCTTCCATGGTAAGACCCGAGCCTAACATGTCATTGGACATGTAGGATAGGTAACCATAACGCGTATGCGTTATGTAGTTACAAAACGCGTACGCGTTATGTAGTTACAAAACACGTACACGTTATGTAAATCTGAAAATGAATTTAAATACACAGTCCCGACGACTGCCGACCACCTGCGGCACTCACGCATCAGAAACGCGAAATAGAGGCGAAATAGACCCTGGACGAGGACGATTTGTGGCCCACTCAAGTATCGGTGTTGCTCGATTTAGATGGAAGGGAGACAAATTCATCGGTGGATTGTCATCTAGTCAGGTAATTCATTCACCCATACCATTTTTTTGTCATTTCTTAACCTAAATTACTATTTTTTTATTGTTTAAAACAACCTAGTTTTGTAATATTGATAAAATTGGGAATAACCCAATCTCTAATTAAATTCACATCTCCCTCAACCAAGATGAGTGAATAATTAAAATGAATCCCTTTTCAAAAACTCAAAAATTCATAATCCAACCAAAAATTGAAAAAAATAAAACTCCCCCCTTTCTACAATGTATTCATCTAAGTCACCCAACACGAGGACACGGGACACGAGTGTCCCCACCAGGCTTCAAATTTGAAGCCTTCAGGTCACTTCAAATTTTACCCACACATCATAGAAGGCCACTTCAAATTTTACCATGCACAAAAAATTTAATTTCATGGTAAGCCCTTCAATAATTAAATTAACCACTACTGTTTAAAATTGCAATAGAAAGGTAGCTTCAAATTTCACCCATCAACAATTTTTAGTGGGAAATTGGGAATGCGGCTACTAGCTAGGTGACTTGGGAGTGGGACTCGGTTACTCTCCAATATCCACGTGTTCGATCATCCATGGATCATGGACCATTGGGCCTCTAATAATATCATTGAGCAACTTACGTGGACGGGCTTACACTGAGTAGCCCATGGCTTGAACGCTTCGAAGTTCTCATGTTTGTAGCGAGCGCTTACGTGTTTAACACATTTAATGGCATCAACAAAATTATTAAACTTGGTAGGTGGCTCATACATGTTGTTGCTAGTGGGCTTACCAAGTTACAAGTTATCACATACCAATTCGTGAATGCTGACTCCGTGAGTTAATTGAGTATTCAATATATAATATATTATGTTAATGTGCCCCCGCGAATTTGGCATTTCAGACAAAATCCACAATCCATAAACTTCCTGTAATGTTGCAGGTTGTTGCTCCTGCCCGTGGCCCCTACCTATAGCCCTGTGTTTTCTTTGTTGTATCAAGTTAATCCTACCATCTATGGCTCCCAGCCTCACACCCTGTGTTTTCTTTGTTGTATCAAGTCAATGCTCAAATTCCATGCTTCCATGGCTCCGACCATCAATATATAATAGTGCATGAATAGAAACAAGCTTTTTCTTATACCCCTATTCCACTGTGGTTGAGCTACTTCCAAGTTCCACCTACCCTATCTCCTCCAGTCCTCTAGGAGAGTTTGCGAAATATGGTTGTGTTATATGACATATATAATGTTCAGTGCTGCAGTCGGTGGTATGACATATATATATGACATATATAATTCTCTTGATGAAGTCGGTTGTATTGTCATGGAGCAATCCTGCACAATGTTAGTATGCAACACACGACGAACGTACAAAAATGTTTCATAGTAATATTCATATTCTACATGGTATCTACAACAACAAGTGTTACGAAGAGTATTTATTCTAACATACCATGGCTTACATTTCTCAAAAGATCTTTGCCCCAAGTTCAATTGTCTATGCTCAATCTTAAATTTCTCATAAAGCTCTGTCTGTGTTATATCAAGAAGATGCTTAGTATGTGGTTCATGATCCTTTGAACCCCTTCTTAGTTTTAGTACATCCTTTCGGTTTGAAGAAGGCCTTGTGTGATCATGCCAAAAACTGTGCACTAGTCCTTTTACTGCATCAACTAGCTTCATGTCACGATGTGGCAACCGACCAACAAAGGCCCAAAAATATATCTGATTGGTTGTGTCAAGATGTTCTCTTCTAATAGAATACCTACGGAGGGTTTTTACATTCAAGTTAACTAGTTCGGATGTAGGCCTGAGAATACGAAGGGCCCTGGTGTTCTTATTTGCAATTGATTGTGACAACACACGACGAGTAGCATTGCGGTCCTTTGAACGTGTGTTCTTACCAATTTTACCAAATGCATCTACTAGGCTTTTAACTATATGAGAACTTGGTTCAGAATTATTTATCATCTTTATCCCTAACTTTTTCCTAACAACATTCATGCTCCTAGATTTTAACAATGATAAAAATAGTCTACATTTATCTCCATCACATTTAGAAACAAAATATTTATCAAGTATCTGTTGAGTTTGATAAGCAATACTACGTTTAGATAGCGTACCTTCAATGGAATTCATAAGTCTTTCATCAACTTGTATACGCTTCGGAGTTCTTCGACGTGTGCTTGCTAATGGAGGTAAGGGGGTTGGAATTGTACCATGTAGCGCATCACCAAGATGCTCTGGCATTTCAGTAGTAGCTTGGTGTCCTTCATTCTCTTCCTGGTAGTTGGATGGTGGAAGCCCAACATCCTCATCCATGGTCTGTGGAAGTCCAACATCCCCTTGTGGAAGTCCAACATCCTCATCGATGGTGTGGATAACATTCTCTTCTTCAACAGTAGGCAAAATGTCCAACGCCTCTCTGACTTCATCGCTTGTATAACCACATCCGGATAGCAAATTGGGTGTTTCTTCGTGAGCTTCATCTTGAGATGGTAACTTATCACTTTGACTTGAAGTGGGAATTGAAACATCCCCTAATGAGCACCTACGTTTTGCTTCTTGATTACTTCCATGGGGTGCTTGTTCAACAACTATTGTGGAAATTGAAGGCCCCTTTTGTCGTGGATTAATAGGATGAACTGTGGTATCCTCTACAATTGGATTTGGATTAGTTTCCAAAGAAAGCCTCCGATTCATCATGTATATTCTTTTCTTTTCTTTCTCTTCTTCAATGACTTCTTGAGGTATCTTCTTCCTTGTTGATTTGTTTACTCGGTTACGTGCATTCCCCATCACCACAATGATCAATTCAATATAGTTTGTTTTTGTTGCTCCTCAATTACAAGCTCTTCAATAATAAACAAATGGAAGTTCTTCCTTGTTGGTCTTGAATCTTGATATCTTATCTTGTGTGCTCCTCAAATATAGGCAAAATGAATCTTTCAAAGGCCTTATATTTGGTGTTATTCAATTGGAGATTCTTCAAGCTTGCTGATTATTTTCTTCAAATATGGCCATATAACCCAACACCACACTGAGCAACCATGAAAGATGTCCTCAATGCTGCACCTGCATAAAAAAAAATGATGGAGTTGGTGTAGAATGTGAAAATTTTCAGTGGCGGGCTCGTGCTATTCGAAAAATCGCGGGACTTGTTGTTTTCGTTCGGACAGAGTGAAGTTGCTCTCGGACAGCAACAATCCACTATTTCTGGAGTTCCAAAATGCGCACGCGTTATATAAATACAAAATGCGTCGGGATATGTAGTGAAAAAACGCGAACGCGATATATTCAAGCACAATAAATAGGTTAGGTGCACGGCTAGGGCAACAAACAAAATCAAAAGAAAACTAATAATTTATATGGTTACATACAAAACAAATGTTTTGTATGGTTTAATTCCCCCTAGCTCTCTCCCAATAATCCCTAGATACCCCCTATCTCTTTCTAAATATCTGTCCCTCATTCTCCCTACATCCCTCCCTACATGTTTCTTTCATGTTTCTTTCTCTCCCTTACTCCAGCCATGTCTCTACCACCCCACTCTCCATCTCTCCACCTTCTCTTTATCTTCGTCATTATCCCTCCCTATAGCACTCTCTCCCTTCTTCTCCCTTAATCACTAACCCTCTACGCCTTTATCCCTCCCCCCTTCCCTCTCTGTCTTACCTTGTTCCTAGAGCCCCTCCCCCATAAAGGCCTTTAGACCCTCTTCTAAACATTAATCCCTAAGTGCATAAGTGCACAAGATGATGAGGAGGAGGAGGGTGATGATTATGAAGATGATCATGATGTAGATGAAGATGATAAATATGATGATGAGGAGGAGGGTGATGACAATGAAGATGATCATGATGCAGATGAAGATGATAAATATGATAATGTTGATGAAGATGATGGTGATGATGATGAAGATGTTGATGATGATGGTGATGGTGATGTTCGGATGATGATGATGATGAAGATGATGGTGACATGATGGAGATGTTGATCTAATGAGGAAGATGATGATGATGATGGTGATGATGGTGATGATGATGAAGATGTTGATGAGGATGATGATGGAGATGCAGATGATGATGATGAAGAACATGATGATGATGGAGATGTTGTGTTGATGGGGAACCTAGAGATGACAATGATGATGAAGATGGTGATGGTGATGGTGATGGTGATGACGATGAAGATTTTGATGATGATGCTGATGGCGATGATGATGAAGATGTTGACGATGATGGTGATGGTGATGTTTAGATGATGATCATGATGATGTTCAGAAGATCATGATGGTGATGGTGGTGATGATGATGGACGATGATGGATATGTTGATGAGGAACCTGCAGATGCCAATGATGATAATGATGGAGATGTTGATGGGGAACCTACAGATGCCAATGATGATGGTGATGACGATGAAGATGTTGATGATGATGGTGCTGGTAATGATGATGATGATGATGATGATGATGAAGATGAAGATGATGGTGACATGATGGAGATGTTGATCTAATGAGGAAGATGATGATGATGATGATGATGATGGTGATGATGATGATGAAGATGTTGATGACGATGATAACGGTGATGAAGATGATGATGATGGAGAAGATGATGATGATGGAGATGTGTTGATGGGGAACCTAGAGATGACAATGATGATGAAGATGGTGATGGTGATGACGATGAATATTTTGATGATGATGTTGATGAGGATGATGATGAAGATGTTGACGATGATGGTGATGGTGATGTTTAGATGATGATCATGATGATGTTCAGAAGATCATGATGTTGATGATGGTGATGATGATGAAGAAAATGACGATGATGGATATGTTGATGAGGAACCTGCAGATGCCAATGATGATGATGATGGAGATGTTGATGAGGAACCTACAGATGCCAATGATGATGGTGATGACGATGAAGATGTTGATGATGATGGTGCTGGTAATGATGATGATGATGATGATGATGATGAAGATGAAGATGATGGTGACATGACGGAGATGTTGATCTGATGAGGAAGATGATGATGATGATGATGAATATGTTGATGACGATGATGATGGTGATGAAGATGATGATGATGAAGAAGATGATGATGATGGAGATGTGTTGATGGGGAACCTAGAGATGACAATGATGATGAAGATGCTGATGGTGATGACGATGAATATTTTGATGATGATGCTGATGGCGATGATGATGAAGATGTTGATGACGATGATGATGGTGATGAAGATGATGGTGATGAAGAATATGACGATGATGGAGATGTGTTGATGGCGAACCTAGAGATGACAATGATGATGAAGATGGTGATGGTGATGATGATGAAGATTTTGATGATGATGCTAATGCTGCTGCTGCTGCTGATGATGATGATGAAGATGTTGACGATGATGGTGATGGTGATGTTCAGATGGTGATGATGATGATGATGGAGATGTTGATGAGGAAGGGGGAGATGACAATTATGATGAAGATGTTTATGGTCATGAAGATGATGATGATGGTGATGGTGATGATGATGGAGATGTTGAAGATGATGGAGATGGCGATGAAGATGATGATGATGATGATGATGATGGTGAAGATGATGAAGAAGATGATGATGATGGAGATGTTGACCTGATGACGATGAAGATGATGATTATGGTGATGATGATGAAGATGTTGATGTTGCCGATTATGGTGATGAAGATGATGATGATGGAGAAGATGATGATGATGGAGATGTTGATGAGGAACCTACAAATGCCAATGATGATGATGATGATGATGATGGTGATGACGATGAAGATGTTGATGATGATGGTGATGGTAATGATGATGAAGATTATGATGATGATGGTGATGGTGATGGTGATGTTTAGATGATGATGATGATGATGATGAAGATGATGGTGACATGATGGAGATGTTGATCTGATTCAAGGAAGATGATGATGATGATGGTGATGATGATGAAGATGTTGATGATGATGATGATGGTGATGAAGATGATGATGATGAAGAAGATGATGATGATGGAGATGTTGATGTTGATGGGGAAACTAGAGATGACAATGATGATGAATATGGTGATGGTGATGACGATGAAGATTTTGATGATGATGGTGATGGTGATGATGATGAAGATGTTGATGATGATGGTGATGGTGATGTTTAGATGATGTTCAGAAGATGATGATAATGATGATGGAGATGTTGATTTGATGAGGAATATGATGATGATGATGGTGATGATGATGAAGATGTTGATGATGACGATGATGGTCATGAAGATGATGATGATGAAGAATATGATGCTGATGGAGAATATGATGCTTACAACTCCCTCTAGTCTCTCTCTCCCCAACCATCAATCCCTCTCTCTCTCTCTCTCTCTCTCTCTCTCTCAAACACACACACATTATGTCACTTTCCATTCTCAAACCCATCCCCCCTCCATCCATATCTATCTCCAACTTTCTCCCTCCATCCCTCACCCTACCTTCTCTCCCTCCCTCTCTCATCGCTTGTCTCTCACCTTCTATCCCTCCCTCATGTTATCTTTCCCTCAACCTATCCCAATCTCTCCATCACTCCCTCTCTCTCACACACTTTATGTCCCTTCCCCCTCCTCTCATATTCTCTCTCTCTCTCCATCACCACCACTCCCTGCATGTCTCCCACCAACACTTTCTGTCCCTCCCTCCCTATGTCTTATTTCTTTCTATCCCCATCTATCTCTCACTCCCTCCAAATCCAGTCCTCCCCATTGTCCCTCTCCCTCCCTCGCTCTATGTCTCTCCCCCCCTTGTATTCTTTATTTCTCTCTCACATCCCCCTTGCCTCCATCCATTCCCCCTTGTCACTCAAGTCTCACTTTCAACTTCTAACCCTATACCTCTTCAGAACCTATTCTACTCCTAATAGTGCTCTCAAGCTCCACTTCCCTTCACCCCCTGGAGCCCATCATGTTCTCATTCCCTTCATCTCTCCCCACTCAAGCTTCCAACATCGTTCTAAGCCCTTGACCCTTTCCCACCCCTATTAAATATTAACCATAGATTCCCTTGACCCTTCCCCACCCCTTGTCAAATATTAAACAAAAATTCCCTTGAGTCTTCCACACCCCCTCTTTCTCAAGTATTAAACATGTATTTTATGATTTGAATAACGCGAGCGCGTTTTGTAACTATATAACGCGTACGTGTTATGTAGTTATATAACACGTACGCGTTAAGTAGTTATATAATGCGCACGCGTTATGTAGTTATATAACGCGTACACGTTATTTACATCTAAAAGTGCGACAATATTTTTGAATTTAAACAGGCCGAGTCACATGCTCACATGTCAACAATAATCCTATGTGTATGCTTTGGAGTTTGCTTCGGTAATTCCAAACCTGTGCTATGTTAATGAAAAACCAAAGCTAATTGGGTATTTCTTCCAGTTTATGGAGAAGCCTGTGCTTAGCCACTCGTTACAATATGCTACACAGAGTCATTTTTGACGAAATATTAGACACAAATAGCATTTTTTCTGCAGATTCCAAATATGTAACTTTTATTTTGAAATATTAATTTTTCCTATTTTCTTTCAATTTCTTTTCTGTCCTACCTCCTTAACTCGTGAAACACACTGTTAGTGTTTCTTCCATAACTTTTTCAATTCTCAATCATTTCAAAAAAAAATTGTATGGTGCACAAGAGGACACTAACCTCCACGTTCTATGAAAAACCCATTTCAAGATTTTTGCATTAAGACCTTCAAAGGCTCTACCCAGAAAAGAGGTACTATTTTCGAGGTTTGATCACTTAGACAATTATAAAAAAATTATAAAATTACTAATTTAATTTTCGAAAAATAATGGCGCACAAGTGCTATGTGTTCTCTACATGCATGCCGATTTTTGTAGCTTGATTCCATCATTTAGGCCCTCAAAGGCTCTACCCACAAAAACATATACCTTATCATTTGCGTGAAAAATAAAAAGTGTCTGTTAGGAAAAATGAAACTTGACATAGCTATGCAAATTTTCAATACATAAAAGTTATATATTCAGAAACGTGATTCAATTTCCTACATTTCATCTTTTTTACTCAATGCAAGATATTTTGCGTAAGTAGATCAAAAAATCCAAGTAAGTTGAGGGATGCCTGCTTTTTCAGTTTTCTATTGCATCTAACGCGCCAAAAGTGACCCTCATTAGCTTGCACTGACCCTCCATTCATTTCTTTACTTCTAAGTGAGTTGGAGAGTTTCCAAACTCTGCTACGCCATGAAACTCGAAATTTTGAAAACTTTGCAAGGAAATGAAATCCCTATGCTTCATTCGATCCCTTGATTTTCTCAATTCACCATTAAGTGCTAGCTTTATGGAAGGACTTCAAACCCTAGCAATAGAACTTGAATGAATAGGGTAGGGATGTTTATGAATTTCACCGAGTGGCTATCTCAGTTTGCTGGTGGTTTTGAGTCAATGAGGTTATTGACTGGAAATTACCTCCTTCCCTTACTTTGCAATGTCCTTGACTAAGTTTTAAGTGCTTGACCAGAAAATTTGAGCGTTGAAGGTAAATTGATGGAACTTGCCTACGAAAATTGCTTGCGGGAGGATGTATGTATAGATAGCTAGTTAAACAAGAACAAATACAAAGGATATATGGAGAGAACATAGCTAAGGTTACGCATCCCACTGCTTTCGCAAGAGTTTTAAAGACCTTTTTGAAAGTTTTGTGTTGCTCAATTCTTCTCCATGTAGATCGTGAGCACTTTTTTCCTCTATATTTTTATCACAAATACTTTGTTTTTTCTCTATCTAACCATATTGGTCTTGAGCTATGGTTAATCTAAAATGATGCCATATTAACCACAAAGTTCCAATATGTCTAGTCCTAATATATTTTAGTGTATTTTTACTTGGGACCAAGGTTGAACATTAATGTGACTTAAAACCATCATAAATCCATCTTAAACTTTGATCTATTAAACACCAAAAACAATTCAATTTCTTGAAGTATAATTCTTTTTAATCTTAAATTTTTAGATTTTTAAAGATTAAAAAAAAATACACTTTATATTTAATCTCTTTCTATTTGATCTCTTTCTATGCATAACGATCCACATCCTAATCCGAATCCCATACAGTGCTTGGGTTGGTCTAATGGGTTGGTCTAATAAGGAAGCATCTTCATAATTTCAAATAAAAATAATATAATTAAATACAGAATATAAATATTATAATAAATATATTACTTGATAAATGTGGACGTTACTTTTCTAGCGCGTGACAACCTATGTCCATATTCATTGATCAACGGTTCAAGCTGCGTGTCAATATAAATAACACTTAGAAATGCACGACCTTACTTTCTGAGTGCATGACAACCTCAACGTCCATGTGATTGTGCATCTTTCATATTCATTAACAAATATATTCTTTCAAAATTGTGTCAACAAAGCTATGTGATGTTTCGCGGGAAAAAAAAAGCTATGTGCTATGTATTCACATATTGATTCATTCAATGTTGGCGAGTCGACCAAATAAATTAATAATAAAATATGTCCGTTAGAATAAAATATTAATTAATATTTTGCTATATATTTAAACCTTCTAGTAGCATTTACCAAAATTATCACATATGACTTCAAACTTTCAAGGTTTTTAAGCGATGTTTGCAAACTGTCCATCGTGAATGTAAGTGTTAAATTGATAACGAGAATGGTAGGTCTGACTGTGATAATTGACTCAAGATGATTCCGAAAATAATAAGTTTGAGTTGATCCATTCCAAGATTAATCCATTCCCTATATATATTACCGAGTAACCAAGTAACAATTACTTCGTCTTTGTCTCTCGATTACTTCTTCTCTGTCTCACGATTCTATCTCCACAATTGTTTCCAAGGACTGCAAAAACCGTAAGAAAGCAATCAAGAATTTGCTTTCAACGACTGCAAGCAGCATCTGAAATCTAACTGTAAAGTCTGACATATAAGATGGTTCGATTCGCATTTCCCCTTTATACAAAGGATTTGTGGGCTTCTCACATGAAGTATCCATTGGATTCCCCTTCCCCAAGAATAAATAATGGAGATGGTGATCAGCCATTACAAGGAGGTCGACCACAAGTTGCTTATTTGTGGCGAGATATCCAGGGTGTCAACTCTTGGAAAGGATTACTTGATCCCATCAATCCAATTCTCAAAGCCGAGATTCTCAGATACGGGGAATTTGCTCAGCTTTGCTACGATGCGTTCGATGACAGAGACTATTCTGAATATTATGGAACCTGTAAGCACAGTAAACGCTCTCTCTTTCACAAAATGGGTTTCCCTCATTCCGGTTATCAAGTAACCAAATATATCTACGCAAATACTGGTGCTTTACGATCCTCTTTTGGCGAAAAATCAATAGACGAAGGTGTTTGGATAGGTTTTATTGCCGTTTGTACCGATCCAATTGAGATAGAGAGACTGGGACGACGGGACATAGTCATTGCTTGGCGAGGAACGAGAACGGCGCAAGAATGGATCCAAAATTTCAAAGATATATTAGTTCCACTTCCCCCTACACTAGATCATGTCAATCCACAACAAATTCCAGATCCAAACGTCCGAATAGAAAAGGGATTTCTGTCTTGTTATACTTCCACAGATGAAGGTTCTAAAAAATGCAGCAGAAGCGCCAGGAATATTGTAGTGGGCGAGATAACACGTCTGCTGAAACAATACAAGGACGAGAGGTTGAGTATAACATTGACAGGACACAGCTTGGGAGCTGCGCTCGCAACGTTAAGTGCATATGATGTCAAACAGACGGTGAACATGCAGAATATGTGTATACCTACCCCCGTCACAGTGTTTGCCTTCGCCTCTCCCCGCGTAGGAAACGCAACATTCGCCCAACGTATGGAGGAGATTGGCGTCAATGTTCTGAGGTTGGTGAACAAGAACGATGTGGTTCCTAGCGTCCCCGGGCTTTTAATAAACGAGAGCATGGGATGGCTCAGCAAAGTACTCAATTGGCTTCCGTGGACATATTATCATGTGGGCATCCAGCTTTCTCTGCAAAACGAGAACTCCCCTTTCTTGAAGCCCACCCATAACCTGTCTGACTTTCATAATTTAGAAGTTTATCTCCATTTACTGGATGGCTATGTTGGGGAGAACAAGTCCTTCAAATCTTCAGGCAGAGATCCAGCTCTTGTCAACAAGAGCTGCGATTTATTGATTGGTAACCTTCATATCCCATCCCAGTGGTGGCATGAAGGAAATAAAGGCCTAGTCAAAACTGCAAACGGCAAATGGACATGGCCTGCTAGATCTCCACGATCTCCCGATGCAGACTATGATCCCCACCAGATCTGATAAATTCTTATTGATTATTTTCGCAAGTTTTCGTAATGGAATGTAAAACTTTACTATTCAAATTAGGCTGGAATCTATGGCTTAGTCCAATGGACACTTTATTATGAATTTTGTATTTAGGAAGTGTGATGCCTGCGCTAAACTGTTTAATTGAATATGATATTATGCCGACAGTTTGGGAGTTTTGAGTTGTGACTTATACTGAATTAAATTGAGTAATAATAATTATTTTTAAATGATAAATATTTGAAGTACTATTTATTCTAAATTGTTTAATTGAATTTTATATCTCAGCAATCATAAAGAGAATTGAGACATCCATCCAAATTACAATTAAATTGTTTAAAGGATGTTAAGCTGTTGTTTTAAAAGGTAAGGATATAGTTTGGGTGGTTAGTAAAAATGAATGTTATCTTTTTTTTTTAGGTTCAATTTTTGTAAGTGATATGATGCTTTTGTTAAGTTTCTATGTAATGATTGAGTAGATTAAGTTCAACTCTTGTAAATGATATGATGTTTTTTGAACCCTTATATAATAATTGAGTGAATTATGTAATTTGTCCATACCCTGATTCTCCAAAAAAACAGATATTAACATATTTTATAATAATAATAAAAATATAAATTAATATAAACTGTACTGTTGTACAAATAAAAAAAAATCTTAAAAAAAAAAGCGAAAGTGTCAAATTTACTCGCACATGTTTTAAAAAATGTTTTTGAACCCAGATGCATCATATAAATCTCCTTGGATTCGACCCTAGAACCGTTATAAATTGTTTCTGTCGTATTTCTATTTCTGATAGCTCTTGGACAAAGCCAATACAACGGTCTCTTAAGATACGAAAAAGAGGATGTTAAATTCTTCCAAACGGCTATTTGGAAAGATAAATCTATTGCGTCGAAATGCAGATGCCATGTTTGGTTATTCAATGTTATATGCCATAGTGATAGTCGTGCAAAGTAAGGGCATCTGTTGGGAGTCAACTTCATAGCATTCAGTACAAACTAAAGGTTATGTGTTTGGGCTTTGGTTTCATAGCATTTAATGTTTTTCAATTTGCCATGTATTTTTTTTTTTCTAATAAGAAAAATAAGAAAAAACATATGTATCTTTTTTTTTCTAATAAGAAAAAACATACCAATGTTATTTTATAGAATCAAAAGGTACATGCAAATATGCTTAAAGTTTATAAGATTTCTTTAGCCACTACTGTCTAAGAATTTGCGATGTATCTTTACATATAAATGTTATTGGATTCAATGTTGCATACTTAGAATATTAAATACTTTGTAACTACATGTTTAGACATGGCTGTATATTTGAGCTATAAATATGAATGCAATTATTTATCTGAAACATTAATCTTATGAATATATTAATTTTAATGAGTTTATTAAATGAAATAGCCTAAATCATTATAATTATTTTCTATAATTAAAAAGTATATATATTTAAAATTAAAAGTATATATAGTATAAATAAAAAAATATATAAGTTTAAAATTTTAAAAAATAAAAAATATACATATTTTTGTAAATTTTAAAATATTTTGTATTCTTCAATGTAAAGAAGTGAAATATATTTTAAATTTGAAAGATAACATATCATATAATAATGGGAAAATATAATTTAAAAAGTGAATTTTGACACATGGCCTTAATCTATCTATTTTTTTTAATGTTAATTAAATAATGTGTGTATTTTTTTTAATGTTAAGTAAATAATGTTAATATTGTATAATAATAATCACAAATTTGCTTAAAATGATTCCTTACTTTTGATTATTTGATTTGAATTTATATTTATTTATTGATCCATGTATTAGGACAATTGGAAAATTTGATGCTCCAGGTAAATCTTAGTGACAAATATGAGAATCCTAGTTCTCCAATGATTAGCTTCCAAAATAATGAAGTAAGAATCTCAAATGCATCAATTGATTTGGGAACTGCAATAAATGTAATGACCAAAGAAATCATGGAGATGCTCATGTTATAAAACCTCAATATTCTCATATAGTCCTAAAATTCATAGATCGATCCACTATTAAACTCGAAGGAGTTTTAGATGATGTAACTGTCTCAATCGATTCGTGGAAGTATCCTTCTGAATTTGTAGTATTGTAACTTATGAATCGCACTATGGGTCACCCTTTAACCTTAGGACAATCATGGAAAGCCAATGCCAATGCATATATTAGTTGTAGCTCAAGTAACATCATGATATCCCATGGTGATTCCATAAAGAATCTCATAATATACCCTCCCTCCAAGCCTAGTATGGATCATGGAAATCCCATGTGGGTAGAAGATGAAAAGGAAGGCATGTAGTCATTACTTTCAATCTAGGAAACACAACATTTCAAGGATGAAAAAGAAGGCGATGCAATTAAAAACTTTACCATAAATAATCCTTCACTTCCTTGGACAATATTTCTAATTTTGGACTCTATAACGAGCACCTCCACTCAATAAAATGGCATTCATGAACTATGACCGTGATCATACCATAATGTCCAATTTGACATCATTTGAAAAGAAATCGAGCTTAAAGGAAAACCTTAAAATTTTGTCGACATATACCCCTCAACAAAAAGAGAAGTTGGCCCATCTCTTAAGAGAACATATGGACACATTTGCATAGGAGTATTGAGATCTGAAGAAAATTCACCCTTATTTGTGCACACACCGTATATACATTAGGGATGATTGCTGACCTATTCAACAGACTTAAGGTTACATAAACCCATTCTTGAGGAACATAGATAAAGAAGAATTACAAAAATTTCTTAATGCCAACATCAGTTACCCCATTTCAGACAACGAGTGGGTCTCTCCTCTTGTAGTAGTGCCAAAGAAGAAAGGAAAATGGTGGATCTTGTTGACTATAATGAACTAAACAAGGATAAACATAAGGATATTTTTCCTTTTCCTTTATCAATCAAGTTCTCAACACCTTATTAGGAAAATAATTCTTTTATTTTCTCGACAAATTTAGTTGATATAATTAGATCCATATCGCTACTGAAGATCATGACAAAACCACCTTCATGTTCCCTTGGGTAAATTATGTGTATTGGGCCTTGACTTTTGGACTCTATAATTCACTAGCTACCTTCTAGAATGATATTCTTGATATCTTTTCTAATTTCATTCACAACTGTGTCGAGATCTATAGGGATGATTTCTTAGTATATGGTAATACATTCAAGGAATATCTTAACACATATGGAAATAAGTGCTTAAGTGATGTAAATAAACCGACCTTGACCTTAGTAATGAAAAGTGTAAAATGTTTCTCAAAGAAGGTATATCCTTTTGTCATCATATTTCAGTTGTAGATATTAAATTTGATCCAAGAAAAATCAAGGTAACTTTAAATCTTTCCCGTCCAAGATGAAAAAAGGAGGTATAAATTTTTCTAGGACATGTTCTGTATTACCATCATTTGAGATTTCACTAGGATTGCAACTCATGTATTCCTATTTCTTACTAAAATTACTAAATTTGCATAGAAAGATGGCAATCCTCTTTTTAATTCTTAAGAAACATATTTTAGAGACTCGTGTCCTACATGGACCCAAATCGTCCATTTCACATTTCTATAGATGCCTTGGACACAACAATCATAGCAGTACATGGTTAGCAAGAAGAAGAGAAGCCCTATGTTTTTCTACTTCATCAACAACAAAATTGGAAGGTGCATACTTAATTACACGATTTAACCAAAAAGGATATTCTTGTTGTTGTTGACTCTATTAATAAGTTTCATTTACATAGTTGGCTATCATATTTTCATACACATTGCTCACTTAGTTATCAGGTATGTAATGAATAAATCTATCACTAGAACTAGAGTGACTAGGTGGTTATTATTACTACAAGAATTTGACATCACTATAATTGATAAGCTTAGGAAGTATATTGACATTGCATACTTCATTTCTCGACTAACAAATAATTTTAATGATTCCCCTATTGAAGATAGTTTTTCCAATGAACATCTTTTTGCAGTTTCTACTCAAATTCCTTGGTATGCAAATATTGCTAATTATTTGGCTATAGGTAAACTCCTGAACCACTTATATCCAAAGGAATGACAGTGCATTATTAGGAAACGTGTTGCAAGGAAAACTATCTTATGACTCAGGTAAGGTCACCAAGATACTAGACAACAAGAAACTAACATATAAGACTCCATTAATAGAAAAAACAGACTCACAATCAAGCAAATGAGTATATTCAGACCAACAAAACCCTAATTAAGAGATATTAAGGAATGATGATTAATGTACCTTATTTATGACAGACAATCATAGCTACTCCTTACCCTTATTAAGATTTGGTTCAACTTGTCTAGGATTCAACCTGCAAAATCAATATAGATAACCTTCCTCAAACACTTTTGACAATGATAAAATTATTGATGAATTGAGAGAGAAAAGGACATAAATCTATAAATTTACTTCCAATATAAAATATCAATTATTCCATCAATCATGTCATAAACTCAAAATTAAGGAAGGGAAAGATGTCAATTCTCTTACTAACAATAGAAACAAGTACAATAATACCTTTTCTCTGTTCTCTCACCTCGTGCAACCTCGATTTTAGATCTCCTTTCTTCTCTTCTCCAAGAAACCCAACCAATCTCCATGTATATTAGGGAAAGGATATCACATGCACAGGGTGATGGGGGGTAGAGATAGAATTATTCCTCCATCCTAACATTACTTGGAAAAAAGGTCCTTCTCAGGACGTCCCTTCCTTGTTTTTATAGTAGGTGTAGATAGACATACTCGAATGAGAGGAGGTTGTAACCAATGGGGTAGTTATCAGAACCACCCCAACTGCCCCAGTTTCAATTTTTTGGGGGGAAATTTTTGGTGGGAAACGATGGTCATACAAGGGAAACATGCGTTTGAAACACCTTCCATACAAAAGCAACAAGTGTTTACAACTTTTTCCTGAAAACGATGGTAGATTGAAGGAAACAAGGATGTAACACACATGCTTCTAAAACATTAGGAGATTTTTTGCCGCATCACTTGGTTACAAAAATGATCAATGCCATAGAATCAATAAATGAGCAATGCCATGACATTAAATACCAAATCAAGTATCTTCCAACCATAATTCCCTTTTGTGTGAGCAATAGTTGAAATTTCGTCACAGACAGAGAGGTGTCGATTTAGTCTATAACAATTATACATCATCTAATCCATTAGTTGTTTATCTTCTCTCTTTGTTGTCTCCTTCCCACCCTAGTTTTTTATTTTTCGCAACTCACCCCCTCCTTTGATTGGCCAATTTTTCATCTTCATTCACTTTATCTCATTTCTTGTTTGATGTATCTTACTCTTTGTCCTCGTTCATTAGCTTGATCTCCTATTTCTCATTTGAACTCTGATCTCTCCCTTCTTCATTCATTCCTTTTTCTATCTTTCTATTAGGCTTCTTTAACATAAATGTAACTTCAACTCACTTTTTCTCAGTAACCCAAATTGTACCTCTTCCCACATTTTGGTCATTTTATATAATCACTTTAATAACTAATTAGTGTATTTATTTATAATTTTAACTTTCAATATCCAATTAAATGAGTTATTTAGTAATTATAACCTTGTATTTTCAATTGGTTTTAATTAATTTAAAGTTACTATTATTTTTAACATTCTATGTAGTTTCTCTAATCTCAATAAAAAAAATTAATTTCCATTTAGTTTTTCTAATTTGAATAAAAAATTTAATCCAAACCCTATTCTTCATCCCTTTTGGTTTATTTATTTATTAGTTAGTACTATTATTTGTTATAACTTCTATATTTAAATTTAAATTAATAATTTATTATTTTAGATTTCTTGACTTTCACTTTGGATGATTTCTCACTTATTTTTATAACCCTAACTATTATTCCATATTAATATACACATCTATCTAACTGATTAGTCTCTTGTATACTTCTATTGACAACTTTAATATGATTATGTAATGATAGGTGGAACATCCACTCAAAACATTGGATTCGTAAACCCTAATTACACAATAAAATTCTAAAAATATTTAACACAATATATAAACCTTTTAAAAAATATAATTCAAAATCATCCAACTCCCATTATCCTACCTTATATTATCATATGAAATTTGTTAAAAAAATTATTTATATAATAATGTTCTTGGAAAATGAAAATTACTTTTTTTTTAAAAACTAAATCAGCATGGATCAATGTATTAATCACTTAAATAATTTTTTATTTAGTTTTTTCTTTAAAAATATATAAAATATTTTAGTTAATATGAATATGTTAGTGGTACCGTGAAAATGGTGTTGTTTAATAAATTTGGAATTAATATGGAAATATGTTAGTGAACATTACCAAAATAAAAATATAAATAAATAATTCACAAAGTAATGTATCCCAACATAAAAAATGGGACTTAAACGAGGGAGGGAAAAAAATACAATAAAGAATCCAATAGAAACTTGTGATTGAATATATACGAAAATATAAGGAAGCACGCTTTTGTATATTCACATATATACAAAATATGAGCATGATTAAATGGTATTCCACATATATGCTTCTTAAAGAAGTGTGTATATATAAAAATGCTTTTCTTTATTTATGCCTTATGAAAGAATGTTTTTGTATATGTGTATTACAAAAACATATTATCATGAAAGTGCTTATTTATATACATGTACAAAAACAAGATGCACATACTAAAACATGTATATCACTTTTACGTGCATTATTGAAGCATGCATATCATTGTTATGTGTGTACATATACAAAAGTAGCTTCATATATGTGTGTTTTTGTATATGCACACATATCATTGTTATTTATGCACATATATCGTAGTAGTTTCATATATGTGTGTTTTTGTATATACATTTTTGTATTACATATCTTAATTCCTTTATTTACATATATGTTTCTTAAGTAAGTGTTTATATACATAAATGCTTTTATTTATTTAAATGCATTATAAAAACATGTTTTTGTATATATGTATTAAGTAAACACAAGTAAGTGTTTATATACATAAATGCTTTTATTTATTTATACATTATAAAAACTTGTTTTTGTATATGTGTATTAAGCAAACAAGTGATAATATATTGCAATGCCTCTTGATACAAAAACATAATACACTTACTAATAAAACATGCATATCACTTTTAAGTGCATTATTCAAGTGTTATGTATATACATATACAAAAATAGCTTCATATAGATGTGTGTTTTTATTATACATAAGTATATTATTATGTATACACATACACAAAAGTAACTTCATATATATGTTTTTATATATACACACTTTTGTATTTCATACCTTAATTCCTTTATTGGTCAGAATTACTTCATCAAAGTTCCTCCGTTCCAAGTCCCTCGTGCCTTCCTATCTTTCGAAATTCCTTTGTTGGCCATGTGTTTTGCTTGTTTATAGTACCTTGTCAAATTTTCTACGTTCCTTTCATCAAAGTTCTTTTTGCCTATTAGAGTTATCGCATTGGTTCTTTGGAGAATGAATCTGCGTACGTTTGCTAAAGTTCCTTCAACGAATCTCTTTTTCTTCCTATGTATTTTACATCTTGAAAACAAGAAGAAAAGTAATCTATTAATGAATGCTCATTTTAAAAATATTAAATATTATTTGTTTATAATAATTTAACAAGTGAATGATAAAAGTCGAAGCTGTATGGACAGAAACCTGCAAAAATACGATCCATAAACAAGCAAACAACCAAATCTACTACTAAATTGATAGATCCTTACGAACATGTTAGTATACAATAGATTTCAATTGAAATCTACAAAAAATCAAGTAAAACTTGAAAAAATTCTGAAAAAACAAATGGTGAGTGTTACGGTTTTGAGAAGAAAAATCTCAAACATGTAGAGAAATGTCGAGATCTAAATAAAAACCACAAGGGTTGTCTAAATCTGATACAAAGTCTACTAGTATGGAGGGCCCAAAAGAATTGAAGAACTTGGTGCTTGATTTTATTTTAACAAAAAAATACTAAAGAAGGTAGACAATAGTAACTAGCTCTGATGAAAGGCATGTCTTATTTGGATGAGTGAGCGGGAGGGAGGAGCAAGATTCACAGAAAGAAGAAGTACGTTTAATCAAGATTGGAATTACTGGGCGGAATTATGGTGGCTTCGAGGAGAAACAACAGCTGTGTACTATTGTAATCTGAGCTGAGCACCATCGACACCAGCCTATGGCATGAGGATGGTTAGCAGTCACGCATATCAACAAATACGGAGTCCAATCCGATTCCACTCATCTGCTTGTTAATTTGAATTTGGAATTGGTCGGTGGAGTGATGATAGCTTGTTGAAGTTCGTTATTCAAAGGATCTGCGAATACCATGAGTTTCTGGTAGATTCGAGCTGGAGATCTGCGATTGTAGTGCGGTAATTGGCTTCTTGATTCAGCCATGGATCATCAAGATTGATTGAAGGCCGTGATCTGTATAACAGGGGATCAGATGATTATTGTCGAAGAAGTCCTGATTGGATGTGAATTCTGCTGTGCAAATTAAGGCTAGGGATCGGTGGATGATGGACGAATGCTACTATGGACCTTAATCTGGGCATGGATTAAGCTCTTTTTCTTTTTTCTTGGCCATATTCCATTCGGATTACTCTGCCTGGATCCTGAAGAGCATTGCTTGTGCCAGCCATTACTGTTTTTTTTTTTTTTTTTTGATTTGCATTTCTTGATTCAATTGGTTGGTCCAATTCACCGGAAGTAGGAGTGTGGGATTCTGACTTTTGATAGAGGACTTCTGGTTTCTGGTGAATTTGGCTTATACTGCTGATTCTTGGCTTGTTTCTTGGTGTTGTGTGGAGCATTGATGGCTGCCCCGGGGAGAGGAGACTTTTTGCCTGATGACGAATTCCTGCCTCGAACAAGGATGTCTGCTAAAGCTGGATCACTTAAACACCCAGTTAAGACGGTCAAAGAACGAAAGAGACAAGACTTGTTAGTGCTGGGGGTGGATGTTACGATGGAAGAGGCGGAGGATTTCTCTCATACTGCTGTGGTTGGACATGTTAGGGGAAAAAGATTTGGCAGAGGTTTCCTTCAGTGCTGGGTGACTGAGCAGTGGAAGAACTTCGTGTCATCAGCCCCTGAGGTCCATGTCTTGACGAAAGGTTGGTTTTCCTTTATCTTTAGGAACCAAGGGGAGGTCAATGCTGTTTTAAGTAGACATTGGTTGATGCTGGGAGTCCCTCTAGTTCTGAAAAGATCGTCCCCCTTCTTCGACTCTAAAACGGAGAAAGTTGCTAAAGAACCGCTGTGGGTGAAGCTTCCTGGATTTCCCATGCATATGTGGAATGAAACATGGTTTGCTGAGATTGGGAATTATCTTGGGGAATATGTGTGTTCTGATTCCTCCCATATTATGACTGGCATCTACACGGTTGCTAAGATATTGATAAATATCGATATTCGGATGGGACTTTCTGCTGAGATTATCGTTCACTCCAAGGATGGGGATTTTGTTCAAATACTGGATTATGTGGCTGTGCCGTTCAGGTGTCATCGTTGCCACTCTCAAGGACATCTTGTAGCCTGTTGCCCTTTACCATTTCAGAATAGTAATCCTCTGTCTGATGATGCAGCTGATGTAGACGCAGTTCCAGTGTTGTTGGTGAACTCTCAGGCAGTGGTGGATGATGGGAGTGGGCCTGCTATTGATGGGGGGGTGATTTTTGATTCTGTAGTACCATCCGTTCATTGTGGGAGGCTTGGATCAGAGGATTTGTTGCCATCTTTGGTGAACATTGGAAAGGAGAATAATGGGAGTGTGGCTCCTGATGCTGAGGGGGAATTTTTGTGTTCCGTGCCTCCGACTTCTCAGGCCACTACAAAATTGCTACTGGAGCTGCCTATTATTCGTCGGGATTCATCTGTGAATCCCTCAGGTATGTCTCATTTCATTTCTCCTACTATTTCCTTATTAGACGACTCCATGGTATTGGGGGGGGGCTGCCATGGGTCTCCTCCTCGCCCGGATGCTCCTTGTCTACCGCCTGATGTGGATTGTATTGTCACACCGACAATGGTTTCCACCAATCACTCTACCAGCTCAGAGGGTAGTAGTATTCGATATGCTCTTCATAGTAGGGAGATTCCTGAAGGTGGAACGGGGGGCAAGAGACTTCCTGAATTGGTCTCTAGTGTTGGGGGGAAAGGTGAGGGACAAAAATCCCATTTGTCTAAAGCAAAAGAACGGGCTAAAGTGGATTTAGTGATGGGTACACAATCTTCTATTGAGTGGGCACTTAGAGCAGTGAAAGCCCAGGATGGGGGTTTTTTATGAAACTTATGTCCTTCAATTGTCGTGGGTTGGCGAGTCCCATTAAAAAATCGTCACTTAGGAGGCTGGTAGACTTAAACCAACCGGATGTATTATTGCTGCAAGAAACATTGGGTGGCAGTGAGGATGTTGTACGAGCTTTAGAATCATTGCTTCCTGGTTGGAAGTTTGTTGGAGTGGATGCTCGGGGGCGTTCGGGAGGGCTGGTCTCGGGGTGGAAGGTTAAGAGTTGCAGATGTGATTGTTCTTGGGGAATCTCCTCTGGTCTCGGTTTGGAGGTTTGGAATGCTGAGATTGGTCGGATGATCACTGTTCTCAATATATACGGGCCCTACTTAAATAGGGTGGGCTACTGGGACTCCTTGTTAGGTATGGATATATTTGATGGCAGGGATGTGATTTTGGGTGGGGATTTCAATCTTACTCTGGGGTCTTCTAAAGTATGGGGGCCTCGGGCTGCTCTGGATACATTAGCAAATTATTTTATTCATGCCTTTGTTAGGAAGGATCTTCTTGATATTTTACCATCCAAGTTATCTCCGACTTGGAGGAATAAGAGAGCTGGGGAACATAGGGTGGCTAAACATCTGGATAGGTTTCTGGTGGCTGAAGGGTTGGCTTTGGGTGTTGATGTTGTCAGACAATGGGTAGGGTCATGTGGGATATCAGATCATTGCCCCATCTTCCTGGAATTACGAGGTAGCAGGAAAAAACCTCCAAGCCCCTTCAAATTCAATCCTAGCTGGTTGAAGGAGGAGGCTTACATTAAGCTGGTTCAGGATCTATGGGTTCATTGACCACATGAATCTCAGATGCATGCAGGTGCTCACTCTTATCACAATCTTAAGCGAATTAAAGAGGCCACTACTTCCTGGGCTCATGACAAAAGGGTGACTGATGATCAGAATTTGCGGGCTGCTGAGCTGAACATTGATAGGATTCTTAATAGTTTGGGCATGGGATATTTGGATGAACAGCAGAAAGGCGAGCTGTTGGAGTGGGAGAGATGCAGGAATGTGATTCTGTGTGAGCGTGAAGAGCTGTGGAGAATGAAAAGTAGAGTGATTTGGCTTCAGTGCGGTGATGAGAATACTAAATTTTTTCAAGCGTATGCTAAGGGGAGAAAATTCACAAACTCTATTTGGGAACTATCTTCAGAAGCAGGGGAACAGGTTTCCATCTTTGATGGATTAGCGGAAATGGGAGTTCGACATTTTGGAGATTTATTCACTGCACAACCTGGAGTCTCCATTGCTGAGGTAATTCGGGTGACTTAGATTTTTCCTCGTTTTGTGGGGGAGGAAGATAATAGAATGTTGATGGAGGAGGTGACACCGATTGAGCTATCGCTGGTAATGCAATCCTTGCACAAAGATAGAAGCCCGGGGCTAGATGGTCGGCCTATAGAATTCTTCTTAGGATTCTATGACTTCTTCGGGGAGGAGATATTGAATGTGGTGGAAGAATCGTGCAAGGCTGGGTTTGTCCGTGGCCCATTCAACTTCACCTTTATAGCTCTTATACCGAAGACGGACAAGCCTGATAGCTTTGATGAATTTAGACCTATTTCTCTCTGTAATTGTATCTATAAGATCATCTCTAATGTTATGGCGAGAAGACTCAAGAATATTTTGTCTAAGCATATATCTTGTGAGCAATTTGGCTTCTTGGAAGGCCGCCAAATACATGAGGCCATTGGAGTTGCACAGGAAGGATTACACACTCTGAAAGTGCAGAAGCAGAAGGGTGCTGTAATTAAGATTGATCTCTCAAAAGCATTTGATAGGGTTAGCTGGCTATATATCCGGATGCTTCTAACTCATCTGGGGTTCTGCTACGTATTTATTAGATGGATAATGGCCTGCCTCACAACGGTGAGCTTTGCTGTACTGATCAATGGTTCTGCAAGCCCATTCTTCCAGGCGGGAAGGGGGCTATGACAGGGATGTCCCATCTCTCCGCTGTTGTTTCTCCTTGTTGCTGAAGGACTCAGCCGATTTATTCTGAATGCAAAAGTAGATGGTTCCTTTCGAGGCATTTCTATTTCTCAGGTATTGTTTATCACACATCTCCTTTTTGTTGATGACATACTGATTTTCTGTGATGGCACGCGACAGGATATTGATAAGGTGGTTGAAGGTCTCCATTTAGTGCAAGATGCAGCGGGCATGTTATTGAATATTGACAAATCTACTATCACTTGCTCGAATTTAACCAAGCAGGAGATTCAAAGAATGGTTAACAAACTTCCTTATAGGACTTTGGATAATGTGATGATGGTTTAAAGTACCTTGGCTTTCACTTGAAACCGAATGCTTATCTGAAGGCTGATTGGCACTGGTTAATTGCAAAATTAGAACAACGCCTACATGGTTGGAGTCATAAATGGATCTCTCGGGCTGGGAGGCTGGTCCTGGTTAAATCAGTTTTGGAAGCTATTCCGGTGTATTGGATGTCTCTTGCTTGGATCCCCATCGGAGTCCTGGAGAGGATTCAGAGGTTGTGTTTTTCCTTTCTTTGGAAGGGTAAGGGTGAGCATCGTTCATTGGTGTGGGTCAGATGGGAAAGAATTGCGGTCCCTAAAGCACTGGGAGGATGGGGGTTAAAGAATATTTTTCTATTTGCAAAAGCCTTGGGGGCCAAAGTGTCGTGGCGTCTTATCCATACACATAGTCTCTGGACAAGAGTGGTATATCATAAATATATTTCCCCTCTTACTCTTCTCGAATGGATAAGGCTGGGAAATAAGTCGAGGGAAAATTGCTCTGTGGTCTGGAAAGCGGTGGTGCAGCATTTCTCTTTGGTTGGATCTGGATTAGTGTGGAGGATAGGTAATGGGAGTCTCCTGCATATTGGGATGGATCCTTGGGTTGGCAGTAGGGGAGGTCATGTACTTCCTGTGGAATTGAGGAATTATTTGGCTGCAAGAGGATGTAATTTTCTGGCTGACATTGAGGATCCAGGAACATCTACACATTGGCATCAGGGGTGGATATCTGCGCAGCAACTTGAGATCTCTGCAGAACTGCAGGGGGCCTGGGTGGATTTTCTGCGGATCTTACGACTAACTAATATTCGATTGACCCAATCGGATTGATGAACTTATCTGGGATCACCATCCCTCGGGCAAATACACACCAAAGAATGGATATATCCAGCAGAATGTGGAAATTCATAACAATGATTTGGTGTGGTGGTGGAAGCATCTGTGGAAGATAAGGTGTTCGGGTAAAGCGAAGTTACTTTTCTGGGCTATACTGGAAAATAAGGCACCTACCTGGGATATTCTGCAAAAATGATTTCTCCAGGGTCCGGGAATATGTCCACTTTGTCGGGAGGCGGAAGAGACCATTGCTCATCTCTTTGTACAATGTCGATTCTCACAGGCTATTTGGGATGGCATTTGCTGTTATATGGAATTTAAGATGCGGTGGAGGGGCGAGTGCGTCCTGGAGGCGTTCCATTGTTGGTGGACATTAAACAAGACATCACCACACCGGGCATTACCGTGTATCTTTGCCTGGGGCATATGGATAACCAGAAATTCGATCATTTTTCATGACAGAAGGGTTCCGTTGGAGTCCGTGGTGGCTCACGCGGTGGCGGTCTTACAACATTTCGTGGCTCCTGTTCAAGCGATTAGAACTTGACCGGTGCGAGTGGAACTGATTGATAAAACCATGCCGTGGGCCTATTTTGACGATGCTTCATTAGATCATCAAAGGGTGTGTGGAGGGGGGGCAGTCCTTCACAAATCTGAGTCCCATTATTTTCATCTAGTGGCTGGTCTGGGGAGTGGATCAAATAACTATGCTGAGATTATGTCTCTTAAACTGTTGATGTTATTTGCACTTGAACAAGGCTGTCTATCACTTCAGATTTTTGGGGATTCATTGTTAGTTATCGACTGGGCAAAGGAGATAACACTCTGTCATGTTATGGTACTATCACCAATTCTGGAGGAGGTGATCAGGTTAAAGCAGTCCTTTAATCATATCACTTTTACACATATTTACCGGGAGAGGAATGGGATGGCCGATCAACTATCCAAGGTAGCGACGCAGCAGGAATTAGCTCTTGGCACTTGGAGGATAACTATTCATTCACCTGGGGGCACTTTCATCTATTATCACAAACCATTTCTTGAAGAAATTGAGGCACAGATTTGAGATATAGTGCAGTTTACCAATGATGACTTTCTTGTTACAGTACTTGTTTTTATGAAACCGGATATATGCGGTTGTATGGACAGCAGTAATTGATACTGTTTTATGTATGGGATAGATATGATGTTAATCTGGGATAGAAAATATGTGACAATGTAGGGATCTCAGTGATTCTACTACATGTGCAGAGTGTAATTTTGATCATCTATTTGAAATAAAATTACAATTTTTTCCGAGGAAAAAAAATAATTTAACAAGTGAAAGTATTTAAATAAATATGAAATATTATTTGGCTATAATAATTAAATAAGTGGAAATTTTCAAATAATTTTTTTAAGAAATTTTTTATTAATTTGATTTTTTTTTACAAATTTATTAATTTAAAAAAAAAATTAACTATATTCATTCTACAATGATAAAGTAAAAAACAAATTACATAAAATCATGATAAATATTTTAAAACACGTGAAATAAGTAACCGCATTAATTTATGCACTTATTAAATTAAATTTCACTCAACTCATTATTGTATTTTTAAACTTTATTAAGTAAAAGTTTTTAATATTTAGTCGATTTAAATTAGTAACTATAAATGAAATCCACACTTCTTATAAATAAATTCACATCCATTATACCAACTCTTTAAATTACATATAAATTTGATAAAGTAAAATAAATACTATCTAAATTTTATATTTTGATAAATTATTTAAAAACAAAAATAGACAAAAATTGAAATGTTTTTATATTTTTATTAATTGTATCTCATGCACATTTTAATTCACAAGGTTTTAGAGAACAACCACCTTTCAGGTGATAGTTAATTCCTAAATTATACACATTATAAAACATTAAAACTTCTGAAATGAGAGTTAATTCCTAAATTATACATGTTATAAAACATTAAAACTTCTGAAAATTTTGGGAAGTATATACACTTATGATTGAAATGGATGGTTAACCAAAGAACCTTATTTTGTTCAACAAATTATAAAACTCAGTTAATTCCCACCAATTCATAATAGCTTATTTTTTTTATAGAACCAACCATATCAATGTATTAAGACACCACTAAGGATATATTTAATAGGTTTGAGATCAACACAACCTTATTATAATTTAGGAGACTAATAAAATGCAATGTAATTAGGAATATATAGTACATAATTATATATACTAATAATGTTTAAAATGCTTGAAATGAATTAATATGGATAATGATGGGAAAAAGGGTATAGTGATTGAGGTTAGAGTTAAAAGTAGAACATTAAACCAAAGATGGGAGGGGATTTTCGAAGGCATTAGCATCCATGGAGCTATGAAAGGCAGTCTAATTCATATGCATGGAAGGAATAACAAAAAATTTCATTGTGGTTGAAAGTAATGGAAGAAACGTTAAATAAGTTGTTTGGAGTTAAAAGTACTTAACAAGAGATTTTGGTTGATGGTAGGGCTCATTTAAAGTTTGACATTGGCAATATTAAAGATAATGTGTTAAAATAATTGTCATTTCAAAATGTCACATTCTTGACATTGAAATTCAAACGTCAAAAACCTTAAGAAACTATGATCTCACATAATTCTTACATAAAAAGGTATAAATGTATAACTAATGAAGATCCCATGTGGGGAATGGAAAATGTCAATCTGGTCTACCTTAAGAAACTATGATCTCACATAATTCTTACATAAAAAGGTGTAAATGTATAACTAATGAAGATCCCATGTGGGGAATTGACTGAGAGAAAATTTGTAGAGGATAGATGGATTAGTAAATAAATTTATGGGAGTCTTATAAACTTAAATGAAACTCTTTCTAACTAAAATGTACAATTGCATTATAAATTGTGAAATTTATAGAGAGAAATAAGGTGGTTTCTAGAAGACAAGAGGTGGAGTCGATTTAGTGTTGAGTGGGTGACTCATGAATATTTTCATTTATAATAAGGTAAAGATTAAGAATTGTAACTCTATGCTATAAAATAAATAATACAATTTTAGGTTTTTCTCTTTATATTGGATGTTAATATTTATTTATAAACTTTACAGACTACAAATATATTTAAAATTAAAAAAAAAAAGATTGTATCCTTACTATGGTATTGCAAGTATACTTAATATGTTATTGCAATCTATATTTTCGATGCTAATCCTAATTTTCTATATTAATCCTAATTTTTAAGAATTATAGAATTTAATAATTATTTAGATTATTAAATAATTGTCCAAAAATGGTTAAGCTACTTTGGACTTGTTATATTTATGGCTAACTACTGAGGAGCTTGAAAGGATTAGTTGTTATGAATATGAAGGATCCTGTATCTTTTGTAATAGTCCACATACATTTGGAGATTGTTTTTCCTAACAATCTTGAGGTATGTTTCAAGGATTGGAGAGCCTCGAGAGTATTTAAGTTGTCAAAAGTCCATACACTATTTTTTAATTATTTTGGACATGTTATATTTAACTACTTTGGACCTGATTTACTCGCGAGTCCTTCTCCAAATGCATAAGAGCTTATTTTCTAACTCATCATTATTATCAAAATCCATGCTCCTATTTATTGTGCATTATGTCCAGGTTGGTCTATCATGTTATTTTAAGCATTGGGTACATAGAATATATATATGTATATAAAATTATTTTATACTTTGAAATAGAAATTTAGTAAATTATTATTTTTTATCGTTACATTGGAAAATTTATGTCATATCAATGTTACATATGTTATGCCATAAATCATATTAGGTTGTAGGATTGTGCACAATTCAAATCTTAATGGACTGATAAGTTCTTGAGTTCACATTGGTGATTTGATAAAGTGAGAAATAAATTCAAAATGGTGATTGGGACAGTGTTATCCTAATTCAAAGTCAATGAGTTATGGGTGGGGATATTCCTAGAATTATAAGAATGATTCCCCTCTTGATGTGGTTCTGATATTAGTATTACTGGAAATAAATCATGTTCTTAATTATTGTTGTCATTCCCTTTTGTGCTTTAATAAAAATATCTTTCAACAGTTTCTTATTTCTTGTTCATATGTTATATGCCAGTTTTACAAGTTTAATTACTCTTAAGAATTTTTCTCTATGTTGTGATGGCCACTTGTAAGATGCATTTTTTTTTAATCCTCTCTTTATACATATTTTGGAAACATTAATAATTAAAGGAAGAATTTAAAAATAAACATTTCAATAATTATGTTGCTAATAAATCAAATATTTCTCTTACCCATTTGTTAATGCAAGTAATGAATTTTCATATTTCAATTATGAGCCTTTCATATTGTTAATAAGAAAAGGCTATATTCATATCAATTCTATTCACAGAGCTTTTCCAAATATACTTTCTTCTGTCTTGGTTTGATTAGCTCTACATAATAGCAATGCATAAATATACTTTCTTATGTCTTGGTCTGATTAGTTCTATATAATAACGATGCATAAATATACTTTCTTCTGCCTTGGTCTAATTAGATCTACATAATAACAATGCACAAATATACTTTCTTCTGTCTTGGTCTGATTAGTTCTACATAATAACAATGCATAAATATACTTTCTTCTGCCTTAGTCTAATTAGCTCTACATAATAACAATGCACATGCTTGAAAATGAATTTATTATTTAAAAATGAATTGTTACCTTAATTTCTTAATCATGTCACAAATTGGGATTTAGTATACCATCTTCTACCCATGATACCATGATAGTTTAATTTACCACTTACAGGAGTCTTTCACATTCAATTATTCCCTACTATTTTTTGAAGAGAAATATTTTATCTAAAGACAAATCATTTCCTCGATTCACAAAGATTTAATATGTAACTCTCCTTCCAAAAGAAATTGCGTTCATAACTTATATAAATTCTTATCGAATTTTTTCACTTCGCAATAACCTCTTACTAGAACCAAACATCCATAACAATAGCATGTCCCTTTTGAAGATAATCAATCTTCAATAATCTCGTCCTCCATAACAATAGCATGTCCCTTTTGAAGATAATCAATCTTCAATAATCTCGTCCTCTTGAAGAGAAACATGCCCATGGTTTGTTTCTTAGTGGATATTTTAACTTGTTAGCTAGTGGTATTGATTAACAAAGGAAACACGTACTTTATTATTCAATATAAGATTATGTTAAATTTGGGGAAAATCTAGTTTAAAAAAATTAAAGTAAATATTTTTGGAGCTCAAAATTCCAAAAATAAATTTATAATGATTTTACATTATTAATTATTATTTAAAATTTAGTAAATTGAAATATTTTTTATTAAATAAAAAATTTACACTATACAAAATCTCCCTATTTTATAAGGTTTATATCCATTTGGAAAAATAAAGAAACACCAAAGAATTTGCTTATTCATTGAGAGTATTGAGAAGATAGTTTACAGAATGTTGAGCAACAATATAACTATAAATTGCTCCTTTTAGTGCAAAGGAATTCCATAAAAATGTATTGTGCCATAATGAAATATATATGAGGTGGATTTGAGCATAATATGTTCATGGGATTAATTTTTAGAACATTAAAGGAGATATGGAATTTGAAGGGGGTTTCAAACATGGAACATGAGGAGACTATAAGGTTGGATATATTTCCATGCAAGAATTCTTAATAATGAAAATAGACCAAGAACCTGTGGTGTGGCATATTGTGGTGTCGATCGATCTATTGTCGTATATTACTTTAGTATGTGTCATCAATTTAGTATAAAACATCAATATGCCTCAGCTTACAAGCCTACTTAAAAATAATAAGTTTTCTTTGCATATTTCATTCAATGGTTCTCTTTATTTCGATACACAAGAAACACCTAAAAAATAAAGAATCCCTATGAGACATGCTATGTTTTTGGTTTAAATTCCTATTAGTCATTTATTTATTATGGCTCACGTAGAGAAGGGATCTTTTGTGAAAAGATGAGAATGAAAGAACCAAGAGCACTTTTTAAGAATATAATGGTATTGTACATTATTTCAATTTAATAATCCTTTTTGATAACAAAAAACTTTTATTACACCAATGCAACGTGTACATAACATGCTATACCTATAAAAAACTTCAACTTCCAACATCATGATCTTTATGTCAAGGCACAAATATTTTGTTGAATGTTCCACTTGAGATGTGCATTAAATTTTGGTTAGTGATTAGTTATCTTTTAATTTTGAGTAGGAGCTTGTTATCATCGATGTTTTCAATCTTTTATCAAAGTTATAACATAACTAAGTTGATTTAGTAGAAGTAATTTGGAGGCAAGGAATGATAATTTGAAGATTATGTTGACAAAAATATTGTTCCTTATTTGCAAGTTATTTTAGATAAATAAGAATAACTCTATATGATAACGAGGACATACCATTGTTAGAGTTGAAGTTAAATTTGAACCATTTTGGAAGTGGGTCTTTTTAAAGGTAAATTTGAGTGATTTTGGAAGTGGATTTTCTATTTTTATTAGATACTTTTGATATGAGGCATAAATTAAGTGGTTGCAAGGGGATGAAATAAGCATAATTGTACCATGGTGTCACATCTTGATAATGCCATGTAGATCTAAATGGAAAATGATAGGAATATCACCATCTTATTTTAGGTATAGTTTGGTGTTGGAGAGATTGATGGTACAAATGTTGGTTTTGATAGAAGACATGCTAGATAACTACATTTTCCTTTGTATGATTGGTCCAAGTTTGAGAGTTAAAATTTTCAATTTTAAGTTAAAATAATGTATCCTATCTTATCATTGAGGTTAATAGCATATATTACATATAGAAATATAACAAAAAACTTTGCTAACATGATTTAGGGGGATGGTTGACAAGCATAGAATAGGGTCAAGCTTCTAATCACAACCATTCAAAAATAATTTTTTGGTTTGTTTGACGAGTGATCTTTAATTAATGTAAAGTTTGAAACTAAAAATCGTCCATACATATAAAAATGGGTTACATACCTAGGTTAAGTGTGATCATTTCCTATTGACTTAATGCTTGAAACAAAATACACTTTCCTCAATCATTTAATATCATCAGCAAATTGGCCTATTAATTGATAGTTAGTTTAATGTAGACCTATTGTAACATTATAAGATGTCCAAGTAAATGAGCAAGCAATATGTTATTTGTTTTCTATTGTTGTCTTGTTTTCTCTCCATGGTTTTGGTTATCATTTATAGTGTTCATAGATAAGGCTCTTTGAGCCTTATCATATGAAAAAAAATCTTATAATTGTTACACAAACATGATGAAACCAAAATGTCAAATGTGACAAGAGTAAACTAGTATGGTTGGAGTCATTTTTTTAATCTATATTGGAGGCAGTGATCTAGGGCTTAGGAGTAACCTAATCTAGTTAGGAAGTATATCAGTAGCGTTTCCCCCAGCTAATAAATATTATGTTTTCTTGAATGCTAATGTTTTCAATGATGGATCCCTCTAGTGCATCCCAAACAACACTATGTTACCAATGGATGTAATGTCCCTCAACTTTTATTTTTATTTTATTTTATAGCCTTGGCTTGATTAGATTTGCTAACAGCTATGTTTTCTTTCCATTCAACAATCTATAAAATCTTTATATAGTAAGACTATCTAGTTATATTTCTTTCTAATCCACACATCTATAAAACTTTTGCACATGTTCAAAACCATATATTTAACTCAACGATGATTTAAAATTCCCCTTTAATAATTCTCCCCATCCAACAAATATATTACACACAAATATGAAACGACGATGTAAGGACGTTCAATCAATTTATAACTTTTAATATATATAATAATCCATACTAATGACGATATACACATTAATCTTTCATTTACTTCTGCATCTCCAATACTTTTAATAATAAGTTAATACACTAATATAATTTATGTTAAAGACTCCCCAACATTACCTATACTTTGATATATATATAGTCATTCACTCACTATATAATTTTATCACTTTGGTCGTATCCCTTTCAACAAATTTATAATATTTATATCTTTAAAAATAATACCTATATTTAAATTAAAAATACATGAAATAATAATTACATTCAATCTATTTTTATTAAATATATAATACTTGTCTTTTACTTCAATAACTCCTCTTCAGGTTCATGATCATCTTTAAAGGACACATATGACAAACCTAATCTACTTCGAATTTAATATGCATCGGGCCCCTATAAAAGTGAAGTTAATTTAAAATATATATATATATATATATATATATATAATTACTCAATTCGCTCACACAACCTTTTTATAAGTGTGAACTTTTACAAATCGTATATTGCTTCTAATCAACAATTCAACATTACGATATAAAGTGAATTTACTTTATTCACTAATGTCACCTCTATATAATAATCCATACGTTAACTTCAATGAATACATTGACACATACATTCATCCACTCCTTATTTAACTTTAATATAATAACATTTATACAAATAACACACATACGTAACTTTCATTTCTTGGCTAACTTTGATATACTATTTACTAACTCTCTCTTTCTTGACTAACTATAATAACTCATATATTAACTTCAATAAGGATACATCGACACATACATTCTTTCACTCCTTAGTTTTGATATAGTAATACCTACGTTATCTTTCACCTTTTTAACTACTAGCAAGTCATATTAATAATTAATATGGCTTATATATGTGGATCGGCGTATATCAACC